>PVLD010008461.1:0-83848 GCA_004027595.1 Dinomys branickii
TAGAGCTGGAAGGGCCAGGGTGGCCTGGGGGCCTTGAACTGACCTCAGACGGAGGGCAGGACTGATGAGGTGCGCCCTGGGGTCTGGAGGGGCAGAGAGTAACAGGAAGCAGCAAGGTCACGGGTTTTGCCTGGGGAAGAGATCAGCGAGTGTGACCTTATGAGGGGCCCTTCCTGGGGCCCAAGTGGGCCAAGGAAGCCGAGAAGGGACTGGTGTCACGCAGGCTCGAGGCTCCCAGGTGTCCCCAGGTGATGGTGGCTGGCAGAGAAGAGACTGCTCTCACTACCCACCCTACACCCTCCACCAGTCAGAGGCCGCCCCGGCTGCCCCACCCAGGAGTCACACCCTCCCCACAGCCTGCTGGCCAGCTGGTGGGGGACAGGAGACAGGACACAGGCAGGAAGGACTGGGAGGTGTGACCGCCCTGAAGGAGCCTGTTTTCCCTGGCTGCCCGACCCACAGCCGCTCCCCTTCTAGAGGAGCTCTCCACAAAGCCCCCGGGGTGACCCCATCCGGAGGCAGAACTCCAGCTGCGGACAGCAGAGGCGGCAGGCTGCGCTCACCTGTCTGTGCCCGAGTGTGCCTGCCCCCTGCTCCGCGTGTGGCCTTGTGGCAGCATCTGACCACGCTGTCCCCCAAGGCCACCTGCGCCAGCCCTGCAGCTCTGCTGTCAGAGCTGGGCCCCCTAGAGAGCTTTGCACACCCCACAGGATTCCCTTCCTTCAGCTGTCTTCCTCCTGAGCACAGGGGAACCTGGGCACCCTCTGGACTGTAGTCACCAAATTCCACTCACTCTACCTTCATGTGCCCACTTGACTGATCTTTGCCACCTCAGTCCCCACCACAGCCACTGTTCGTCAGCTCTCACCGGGGTGACAGCACTGTAATGGCCTAAGTACCCAGCTGCTTGCTAGACTGACCCCATGCTTGACCCCCGATTCAACCTCAAACAGCTAAAATCACGTACGGTAACATAATTATTGTTTAAAGGTTCCTTGTTTTTTTCTCAGAAAGAATTCAAAGAGCATTGCCCATCCCTGCCAGAAACAGGACAGTTACCCAAGCATAACGTCCCTGCTACACCTGTGTATTCATTGTGGTTTTTGTCTTTATAAGCCCTGCATACAATGGGCTCGGGGCTCTCACTTCTCAGCCTTGAAACAGAGGCGCGAGTGGGGGCCGTTAGGCTCAACTATTAAAAGCGCTACTAAATTCTAATTTGGCTGTTTGGGAGTTTATTGTTCTCAGACCCGTCTCAAGCACCAGCACGTCCCTGGCTCCCATGCCTTCCCTTCAGTGTGTCTTCTCCACCCGCCACGCCTGGCAGGCCCCTGCTCCAGATTCCTCCATGGCTCCCCACTGCCCCACCTGCTGCCTGGTGTCTAACCAGGGCTCCACATGGCCCACTTGCATCACTGGTCCCCTGCCAATGGTGTAACCCCTCTCTTGGCCTGGTGAGAATAACACTCAGTACCCCAAATTCAAGACAAGACAAATTGCTTGCTGGCTGGAGCAGGACAAAATCCAGAACAAATTTTCATCCATCCCAATCAGTTGATAGTACTGTAAGATTCTGAAAGCTGGCCAGTCTCAAGAAAGCCCACATCACAGAAATGGCCATGCAGTGGGCACTGAGCAGCAGTAGACACCAGCCCAGCTCTGAGCACTCCTGCTGAAAGGTGGCCAAGGTAGCCACTCAATTGTTTTTATTTTCAGTTTGTTTTTCTTATCCCAAGTACTTAGCTTCCCAGATCAGATAAGATCAGGTGTGTTCAGGGTGGTATGGCCATAGAACAGCTTGGTTTTTTTTTCTGAGACAGGGTCTTCCTATGTTGTTCAGGCTGCACTTGAACTCATTACATAGCCCAGGTGATTCTCCTGCCCCTCCTGAGTGCTGGGATCACAGGTATGTGATACCACACCCAGCAAAGCAGCCAGCCACTCCTGAACACCAGGCTTCCCAACACGAGCAATGCAGTTTGCTCAGAGACAGCCCTGCAACTAACTGACTTCTGCTTTCACAAGACAGTCAGCTGACGGGCTGACTCTCCCAAGCAGACAGCCTCACTGGCCAGGAGTCCTCCCCATGGCTGCCAACACCATGCTATTTTATACACATTCTTGCCACCACTTCCAGAGCCAGTGCTACCGGGGACCCTTAACCCCAGCACAGACCAGGTGTGTTGGGAGCTGCGGCCAGGACTGTTGAGCTGAATAAGAGCAACTGGCAGGTATTGAAAATAAATGATCAGCCGCAGAGGTGAGCCAGGAAGGAAAGGGCCTCGGAGGCCCCTCTGTGCGCCGGGCCCTGAGCAGACTGACGCACGTGCTCTTTAGAAGATTATTCTGAATGTATAATGCAGACCAAAGTGTGCAAGTCGTATGAATACCTGTGTGCACGCCTGACTGGAAGGGCAGCACAGTGCAGGCCTGCAGAGCTGCTGCCCCAGGAGGCACCTGGACACAGACAGCGCTGCAGAAGCCTCTTGAAGTCAGTGCCATTGCTGACAACTTCCTTCTCCTCCTCTGGACCACTGCATCAATGTTTTGTCTTATTTTGTTTTGTTTTTTGAGACAGAGTCTTACTTTGTAGTTCAGAATGGCCTCAAACTAGTGGTGATCCTCCTGCTTCAATCTCCCAAATACTGGGATTACAGCTGTGCACCATCGTACCTAGGTTGATCAAATTTTTTAAGTTTAGTGTGTATGTATGTATGTGTGTGTCTGTGTGTGTCTCTGTGTGTGTGTGGCACTGAGGATTGAATCCAGGGCCTTTACCCTAAACCACATCCCCTTTTTTGAGACAGGCACTCAGTAAGTTGCCCAGGCTGGCCCCAAACTTGTGATGCTCCTACCCCAGCCTCCCCAGTAGCAGGTATTGCAGGCATGCACCACCATGGAGCCCAGGCTGGCCTCGAACTCCTGGCAATTCCCAAGTGCTGGCTCACAGGTACGCGCCTGCCAGGTCTGGCTTCCAACTTTGAACCACGACTTGCCCCTCTTCTGTTATACCAACTGTGTCAGCCTCTCTCTAGTGACATCGCTCAGTTCTGGGAAGCTGTAGCTCTTAGAGGTTGGGTCAAGGGATATACTGGCAAGGGGTGAAGTGGGTGACAGCAGGAACTGGGGACGCAGGACAAAGACCTGCACACAGGAGAACTGGGCCAGGCTCACCCAGGCGTTCTGCCCAAGGGTTTTGAAATATGAAATAGTGGCGAGGATAACGTGATCTGCCTGTCCCCAGAGCCACCCCCGCTGCACTGCAGGGACCCCACGTGCCTCCTCCCATATTGGGTCTTGTACTTGTACCCTTGTCTTCCTGTTTCCGGTTTCTTTTCCTTCTTTGGTGGAGATTTGTGTGTGTGAAGTGTCTACGCGGAGATTCTCACTGAGTATGCCAGTGTTTTCTTGGTGGTTTGGCTAGGTATAAATTCTAGGGTGGAAGTCGTTTTCCTTCCACATTTTTAAGTTATTGCTGCACTGTTTTCTTCCTGCAGCGGCTGCTATTGAGAAGTCTGCAGATATTCCATTCCTTTCCATTTGCTTTTCTCTTTAAATTCCTGCAAAACTGCCTTTCACCTCCAGCATTCTGAAATTCCACAGCTGTGAGGCTGGGTGTGGGTCGGTTTTCACTCGCTGTGGGTGTTACCACTGCATCCTTTCTCCATGGCAGCTGCTCATCCCCTTTGGCTCTAGAGTTAGGTCTTAATTTCTTTGATAGTTTATTACCTTTCATCTTGTCTCAAAGAAATTTCTGAAATTTCTGTAATAATAGGTCCTCTGAAGTAGAAATCTAATTTCTTCTGATCTACTCTTTTATTTACCATTTCTTCTTTGCTTCATTCTACTTTCCTAGTTTTCCTCAGCTATCTTTGTATCCTTCTATTTGGTTTTTAATTTCTGCTATTAGTTTCTGATTTCCAGTAGTTCTCTGTTCTTTTGCATAGATTTTTGTTATATTATGTATAACATCACGTGTGCATGTAAGCCATGGGTCTCACGGCTTCTCATCAATCTGAGGGTAGTGATGGTCATTTCTCCTTTCTCCCCTTGTCTTTCCCCTGCACGTATTTGTGTGTGTGTGTGTGTGTGTGTGTGTTTCCATGTGTTTGGATTTTGTTTTTGTTTGCAGTGCTGGAGATCTGACTAAGGGTCTGCTAGGGAGAGTTGTTTGTTTTGGTTTGGTTAAGTTTTGTGGGTTTTTGTTTCAGTTTTGGGGGGTTTTTTGGTCTTTGAGACAGGATTTCACTATGCAGTTCAGGCTCACTATGCAGTTGAACTCACTATGTAGCCCTGGCTGTCTTCAAACTCACAACAATCCTTTGCCTCAGCCTCGCGAGTGCTGGGATTACAGGTGTGCGCCACCATGCCCAGCCTGTCATCCCTATTTTTGTTAGTCACTTTTTGCTCTTGTCTGCTTCTGTCTCTTCTTTCTTCTTCCCCCACCTCCAGTTGACACAGCAGAAGAGATGATTTATTGTACACACAGCTGAGAACAGAACTAGTCCAGTATGCCATAGGCCCAGGGCAAAGGATGGTGCTTTAGATATAAGCAAGGTGGGTCCCTCAGAGGTGGGCCATGGAAATCCTAGGTCCACTGAGACACCTTCTAGACAGTGGATAGCAGCACGCAGTGGTCCCCTGCCTCCAGCACTTGTCCTATCAGCTTTGCTGGCCTCCACAGGTCATGGCTAGTGTGCATGGACCCCAACCTCCCCTTCCATCTGCTGCAGCTGTGACTCTATGGTTTATAAGAAGATGATTCTGAGGCCAAGCGTCCCCTTCATATCAGGAGCCTCCTTTGAGCTGTAGGGCTCCAGAGCTTCCTGCTCATGACAGCAAGTGAGGGATTTGAGAAGCTGACTAGAACCTTTTTGCCCTGCACCCCAATCCCTCTGGGTAATAGCTCTTCAGCCAGGGAGTCTGAGACCAGCCACTGTGCACACTCCCATACCCGCCCCACTTGGAGACAGCTGACACCACTCTAGACTCTCTGAGTCAGCATGGTGATGTGATCAGCTGGAGGCAGAGGTCACTGGCTGGCAGGCCCATCATCCCCAGCCCTGGGGCTCTGCCCTCTTTTGTGGGGTGAAGCAGGTGTGGAAGCTCTGTTGAAGATGGGGCACCCTGGACCACTGGATCCCTACCCAGAGCCCCACTGCTGCCCAGAAACACCTGCCTCTGAGATGTGAAGGACAGGAGCACAGGCCTGCCTCTGGAATGGTACCCTAACCTGCCTACACGCCAGTCAGCAGAGCTGCTCCTGGGCTGAGACAGAGTAACAGGGTAGGGAAACAACCGGACAAAACAGGAAACACTGGCTATCACTGTACTGCCAAGGGCAGCTGGTCACCCTGATGACAGGTGCCTTAAACCCTTTGTGGAAAAACAGGACGGTTTAAAAGTAACATATATTGATGGCCCCAACAATCCTCAGCCTTTCCTTTGTCCCCCTTGATGCCACCAGGCCGTCGTCCGCAGATGACTCTCCTGTCCCTGCCAAACCCCGGAACTGGAGCTCCGCTAGCGCTGGGCAGTCAAGCGCATCCATCCAGGTCTCCAGCGGGCCGCAGGAGGACCGGTGCAGGGGCCCGCGGGAATGCTCCTCCTCCGCAGGGCGCGCCCTCCCTCCGCCACAGCAGGTTGCCTAGGAAACGGCCACGCGCCTCCGCCACCGCGCAGCACGCTGGGCCTCGGAGACCGGGTCTCAGCGTAGGGAGACACGGGACTGCGCTGCTGGAAGAGGCAGAGGGCTGGCTGTGGGCGGGGCCTAACGGCCCGGGGGCTACTGTATAGGCGGGGCCTGTGTTGATGGGCGGGGCCCAGAGGCGGGCGGGGCCCTACCGTAACCCTGCGCTGGGGCGTGGGCGGGGCCCGCAGCAGAGGAAGATGGCGCCGCTCAGGGTGGGTGTTTTCGTGCCCATGGCTCCGCTGCTGTTGGTGCTGCTGCTGCTATTGCTGCTCGGGCCTCGGCCCGGGGCTAGTCACGGCGGCAAGTACTCGCGGGAGAAGAACGAGCCACCGCCGCCCGTGTCGCGCGAGCCGGGGGAGGAGTTCCGCATGGAGAAGCTGAACCAGCTGTGGGAGAAGGCCCGGCGGGTGAGCGGGCGGCGAGCGCGGCCGGGGAGGTGACCCGGGCCGAGGACAGGCGGAATGCAGGAGGTGGGGGGCAGCGGGGCCGGGGAGGTGACTAGGGCCGAGGACGGGTGGGAGGCTGGAGGTGGGGGGCGAGTGGGGCCGGGAAGGTGACCCGGGCCGAGGACAGACGGGATGCTGGAGGTGGGGGTCGAGCGGGGCCAGGGAGGACAGGGATCCTGGGAGTGAGGGATCCAGGGCTCACCTTCAGGGGGTGCAGGTGCCAGGGGCGTTGGCGGCTCTCGCGGGGGTCCTGCAGCTCTGACCCCCCCCTCGGCTCTCAAACTGGATCGTCAGTTCTCCGGGTGTCAGGTGCGCAGCCCCAAGCCCGCCTGCGCTGGGAGCGATCTAGGGGCTGCTGGGACTTGCTGGAGCCGCGAGGACGGACCTCAGGACTAAGCCCTGCGCAGGCCCTGGCCCGCAGTGCCCGCTACGAACTGTCCACAGCCAGGCGGAGGCGGGCTCCCGCAGAGGCCTGCCTTGCCTGCCCCGTGGAGAAACCGGGACAGGTGATATTGGGTACAGGGGTGTCCAAGGACAACAGAAGTCCCAGAAGTGCAGGATGGAGGGGTAACAGGTAGGTGGGGAGGTAATGCAAAAGTCAAGGTACCTAGGTCAAGGGAATGCAAAAGTCAGACCGGACAGGTATCTGACTTCCTTCTGGAGGTGAAAGTTACAAGGCCTAGGGAGAAAAGGGCATCCTCAAAGTCATCCGGAGCCAGGGCCGGTTCTAACTGGTGTGACCTGGATTGGCTGCTTTCATTAACACAATAGTGAGGCTCCCATTCAGGGAAATGGGGATTTAGATTAGGACCTAGCACTCTGGGCTTCCTCTCTTTATCTCGAAATCAGAGGGAGATAAGCTCTTCCTGAAGTACTCCAGCTTGCCCTTCCTGAGTTTCAGAGTAAATAATTTGCAAAGTGAGGGTAAGTTTCACAGAGGAAAAGTGGAGAAACTTTGGCCTTGAAGAGGGGGCAGCTGGGCAGGGGCACTGGAGTGGAGAGCGGTGTTACTTCACTGCTGCTGCTGGGTCTGCTCTTGTAGTGCTGCTGGGGTCACCCCCATGTGCAGTCCTCAGCCTGTGGGGAGAACCCGTCTCTGTGGACAGGAGAGGCGGGGTGGCCTCTCCAGGGGCAGATCCTCCATGCAGCAGGGACCAGGGGCTGCTGTCCCTTGGTGCCCACAGTCGTAGATGCAGATCTAGCAGCTGTTGACTGACCAGAGTTTCACCTGTAGGAAAGATTTGGGGAACCAAGAAGACACTCATCTGGGGATTTGAGGGGCCTTTGTTTTGCTATCAGGAGCCAGCCCTAGGCCTCCTGCCTAGGCAGCTTCCCCAGGCATCCTGGGAGGTCACCTGCCTTCCCACTGTGCCTGGTCCCTGGGGTCCTGGGTCCCTGGGTTTTCCAGCGCCTAGTGCACGCCGGATCTGTTTGCTGTCTGGTCACATTTCCCCCATTCTCCACCATTTGCAGTCTCCACTGGGTGCCTGCTTGCGGGGGCCCTTCCTGGGCTTTGTGCTCCATGACCTTTGTTCCGAGGTGGGCTTCTGCTCTAGTCTGCTTCAGAAGCGCAGTTGTATTTGCAGAGAGCCTAGTTCTGGAGAACATGCTTGCTTTTGTTGGCTTTTTGTGTAGACATGGAAGCCTCTGGTGTTGGTAGGAGCTACGTCCCACCTCAGTGAGGGGTTTTCCTACACTTAGGATGCCTTCATGCTTTGCCTGGGTTCTGCATGGACAGGAGGTCGGGGTGCTGTGATCAGCCCACAGAGGCAGAGTATTGTTAGTTGAACAGTGGCTCAAGTCGCTTCCTGCCCACCACCCACCTGCTGCTTTAGGTGGTCGTAACAGATCACACCGAAGCCATTTCTGAAAAGAACCGTGGTGCAGAATGGACCTGAGTCAGATGCACCCTGGGAACCCATGCCCTCGGCCTTCCATCTCCCTTCACCTGGGCAGGAGGGCTTTATGAAACACAAATCATTTCTTTGTTTTCTGCAATCTGTCATCTGACGTAGGGTCAGGGAGAAAGTGCAACACAGGGATCTGCCACCCCTTTTCTTTCTGATGCCTCAGAGTGAGACCAGCCAAGAATCTGGTGCCGGGGGCGGTGAGGCCTGCAGAGACATGCTCCCAGCTCTCACGCCCGTGCCACACCACCCTTCTTGTTTCCTGGATACTTAGTTGAGCTGTGAACCATGCGGTAGTTGTTCCGGTCTCCTTCTCTTCGTGCTGTAGTGACTCATCCAGTGTGTGACAGACGCGAGCCTGAGGGGACAGAGAGACTGTCCTCAGAGCCAGGGGAGAGAGGTGCCTTGGTGTTGGCTGCCACATGCCCCTGAAGACCTCTTGGAAGTTTCTCTTTTGAAGGCTGCTACGTGGCCGGGTGATACCGAAGGGAACAGGCTCCATAGGTCCACATGATGCCACTGCAGCAGTCAGGGCCAAGTACCTTTCTTCCTTGGCCTGGGACCCTGGGGGCTAGGCTTTCTGTTCTTTTTTCTTTTCTGTCCGGTACTGGGGGTCGAACCAGGGTCTCACACATGCTAGGCAAGTGCTCTGCCACTGAGCTACACCTCCAGCTCTTGCTTGTTTGATTGTGAAACGGTATTGCTGAGCTTCCCAGGCTGACCTTAAAGTCACTATCCTTCTGCCTCAGCCTCCCCAGAGTGCTGGGATTACAGGCATGTGCTGCCACACCTGGCTCAGAGTTTGTGTTTCTGACAGGAAAGGTGAACACCTGTCACCTCTGGCAGGACACAGTGTGTCCTCTGAGGTCAGGCATGTGGCCAGAGGGCAGCAGGACCCCAGTGCCCACCCCCATGCCTGTGCTTCCATTTCCTGTTCCCTGTGCACTGAGAAGGGTGGGCGTCACACTCCAGACAGGGAAGGCTAGCCGAAGGATGACCAGGGCATCCTGCCTCCGCATGGTGCTCACACTGGCCAGCCAAGCTGAGGCCCCCCAGCAGACCCTGGGGCAGGGCAATATCCTTGGCTCTGGTCCTTGGAGCTCAAGGGATGAACATTCATCCCAGTCCCTCTGCTTCAAGGGGAGTAAGATGGATGTGATGCTGTAGTCCATGGTGTCCTGGCCAGCAAGTCAGAACCTGGCACCCCCAAGCAGGCCACTGGCTTGTCCGGGTTCAGGGTTGGGCATGTCGCCTGGTCCTCACCAGTGGAGCACCACACCCCCTGCCTGGCCAGACAGCTCTTACTGGGACTGGCTCTCCTAGAGCTGCAGCTCCAGGGGCTGGAAGTAATTGGGCTGCTCAGCTGGTCAGGGAGAGACTTTCTTCCATGTGTGTATGTGTCTCGTGGACAGTGATGACATACTCACCATTTGACCAATTCCTTTTCTTTTCCATTGTGTAGTGCTGATGGTCACACCTAGGACACTGTACAGGTGAAATGTTACTCTGCCCTGACGCACCCCAGCCCTGACGCTTCTCTGCGTTTGGTCCCACCAAGCAGTAGCTCTAACTTGATGCGTCAGCTTCTGGCAGGAGAGGGAGGAGATGGAAGAGTCCACAGGGTGTGTATGACCTGCTTGTCCTCTCCTCTGCACGCACCTGATGGCTGCAGGTTTGGCAGCTCTGGGCACCAACCCTCAGCCCTGAGCTGCTCTCTGTGGACAGTAAACAGATGTGGGGTATGCGATGTGCAGTGTAGACACGGAGGCCAGGGAGCACAGAGCTGGTGACTTGCAAGGGTGGGACAATGGCACTCATTTGTGGCATCCTGCTTCTACAGCTCAGGGGGCACCTTCCCATGTTCTCCCAGGTTGCCCCAGGCCCTGGGCAGGGGGAAGGGGGAGCAAAGGGTCAGGTGGTCAGGGAGGCCACAAGCTGCTGATGGGAGCACTAGTGCTTGAGCCTGTGAGGAAGGACATGGGGGCAAGGTTTGTCTGAGGCCTGGGGTCCTCACGTTGCCCACAGGCTAGGCACTAGCTGCGAGGTGAGAGGGCACCCCAACCCTTCCCTGCAGCCCCAGAGCAGGTGGGTCTGGGCGATGGTACTGCTGGCTCTCATTGCTGGCGGAGAACAAACCGAGAACCTCAGCCATCATCGCCCCGAGGCCAGCAGGCTGGGTGCACTGGGTCTCAGCACCCTGAAGCAGGCTGCAGGGCTCCCTGCTGGGAGGCAGGATGTGTGTGACTCCAGTATGGGTCCAAGGTCTTGTGCCCTCTCCCTGGCTTCCCAACTTCACCTACTGCCCAAGGCCTAGTTGCTGCTTTCAGAGAGTGCCCAGAGGAGATGGGGTGACAGTCATTCAGGGCCCTCCCAGGTGTCCCAAGAACTCTGCAAATGGGCATCCAGGGTTTGGTGGGGGTCATGGGCAGGGGGCCCAGGGAGAGGGCACCCAACCAGTTCAGCCGAGAAGTCTGGAGCCCAGTCCCCAGTGCAGGAGAGGCCAGAGAAGCACTTGGAGAATGAGCCACCCTGCTGGCCACTGCACACTTGGGCCCTGCTGGTGGGGACTTTTCACCATGAGGAGCTTGCCTGAGTTCTTCATCCTGGCCTGGCTGGGCACCAAGGATCAGTGCTCAGCTGACAGAGGAGACCTGACAAGTGCCCTGTTTGGTTGTTGGATTTTGTTCACGGGGCCTTAGAGATCAGGACCTGTGACCAGGGTTCTCCTCAGTCCTGAACTGCGCCTGGCCTAGGTGGGGGGGGGGGTAGCATGCTCTGCCCAAGTCCTAAAGGCCCAGAGGACTGGGCGGGTACTGAAGCAGGAAAGGCCTCCTTCCCTGGGCTTGACATTCCCACCTTGCTCTTCACATAACCCTGTGGCTGGAAGACAAGCGTGCTCTGCACGTGTGCTTCTGTTGTGTTCACATGGGAAACAGCTGTGGAGGACAGCGCAGGGCTCCCCTAAGGGAGAACAGTGCTGTCCTGAAACAAGCTGTGCAGACTAGCACAGTCTAATGGGTACCCCTGTGGCCAGCTTCCTGGGGACCTGGCCTGGGAAGCTTGGTTCTGGCCATGTGGTTTGGGCCTCAGGGATGGCAACCGCTAATATCAGACAGGTCTGGAAGCTGTGGGGCACAGGCCCAGCCACGTTGATGACCTCTGCTTCGGGACTTCTCAGAGTCCCAACGCTGGCAGCACCGGGGGTAGGGGAGGCGCTATGCAGCTTTGCCACCTGGCTACTGCATCATGCCTCTGTGAACCCTGGAGTGATGGTGATGCTCCTGGCTTCACCCAGGGTGTGGCTTGTCAGTGGCGGGGCCAGAAGTGGGAGCCAGAGTTGACAGTGCTGCAACCTGTGTGCCCACCCGCTTCTTTCTGGCACTGGGGATTGAACCCAGGGCCTTCTCAGTAAGCTATAGCCTCAGCCGTTTTTTTAAACTTTGAGACAGGGTCTTGCTAGGTCACCAAGTATTGAAGACTGAGTTAAATAACCTTAAGTTATTGCAGGCTGATCAGGTCCACAATCTTCCAAGCGAGTGGACGGACAAAGGTGTAAATAAAAAATGAGACAATGGAATATGATTCAGGCTTCCAGGAGGGACTAATTCTTTTCCAGCTTCTATATTCTCTGAGTTAGCCAAAGACTTTTCTGGGTTGCCTGTTTTTATTTGGTTTTCAAATAAGGGAAGGGGAATACTGAAGAAAATGCAGGAATCTGAGCAGGAATCTGGGCAGGACTCCGGAATCCTTTCAAGGACTCCTCCAAGTATTGTGTTAATTTAGGAGAGCTCTGTTATCTCCAGGAAGGCCTTCACAGCTGGGCTGAGATGCCTGTGGCCATAGTTTCCTAAGACATTAATTGGGGTGGCAGCCAGGCCTCCTGGGCTGGAGTCAACTTGTCCTCGAGGTGTCACAGCGTCACAGGACAATACAGGCCTCAGCAGTGACCAGTGAGTAACTCATAGAGATTCATTTATTCATTCATCTGCAGACAAGGTGCCTAAGACTCGGACAACTCCCAAGTAAATATGAAAAGCCAATTGGTTAATACTAAATCCTGCTCAGAGCCACTTTGTAGTGGTTCCCAACAACTAAGTTACCCAGGCTGGGTTTGAACTAGTGATCCTCCTGCCTCAGCCTCCCATAGTGCTAGGATGATGGGCCAGGATGTGCACCACCACACCCAGCTACCCATCTTTAAAAGCCTAAAAGCAGCATGCCCAAGACCCACCTTCCTCTAGTGAGGTGTCACTGAGTGGGTGGGCTGGGCTGGGGCTGGCTAGGGCAGGGGAGCTGCAGAGGAACTGACCCTCAGCCTGGCAGCACAGGCGGGCCCAGGTGAGGGGCAGATATTCCTGCTGGGAGGAGTCTGGTCCCTGTCGGGCATGTCCTGGATTCCGAGGTTTAGAGGAGGGCACTGCAGTCTCAGGGACAGGGATTCCAGGACTTTTGCAGGACACATTGCAGTCTGTATTGTCTTCCCTTTGTTGGGCGAATTCTAGCATCTAGTGCGCAGTCCATCACCCACACTGCTAAGTCTGGCCAGCACCCTGGGGCAGCCATGGGTCTGGCGGCTTTGGTTTGGGATGGTAAGATTTTACTTGGAGGCCCAGGCTATGGCTCCATGGTAGAGCCCTTGCCTTGCATGTACCAGGCCCTGGGTTCTGTCCCAGCTCCGCGGATATCTTGGGGGCCTACTCCCTTCACAGCTCCACAGCATAGGGTGGCAAGCAGATGCACGTCCTCCCCATCCCGTCTTGTGCCCCTGTACCTTCGCACCCTACTTTGCTGGTGACGTCACCAGGTGCCCAAATGCAGAGGTGGGACACCTGTTCAGGAGCCTGGCCACAGTGGCTGCCATACATCTGAGCCATTTCTGGATCAAGTTTCTGTTTTCTTAAGCCAGCTCTGTGTCCCAGAGCTCTTGTCCATGAATACATGGGGGATTTTGAGTTCTATTGTCAGTGACCCAGCACCTTCTCCCTGGGTGGCCCAGGAGCTCTGGGTGGCTGCCGTCCTGCAGGCCAGTCTCAGGCCCTGTCCACGAGTCGCCCAGATGGCTGGCTGCCGCATGCTGCTCTCTTCCCCTCACAGCTGCACCTCTCCCCTGTGAAGCTGGCTGAGCTGCACGCTGACCTGAAGATGCAGGAAAGGGACGAGCTGAGCTGGAAGAAGCTGAAGGCGGAAGGGCTGGACAAGGATGGGGAGAAAGAGGCCCAGCTTGTCCGCAGCCTCAATGGTACGTCTTGCGGGCAGGAGGCAGCTGTGCAGCCTCGGTGGTGCTAGCTTCTTATGGCTGATGCGGGGCGGGGGGCCTGGCCGAGGGGGCACCAGGTGCGCAGGGGTGCAGCTCCAAAGACAGCGCTGTGGTGTGGTCTCACCCCCAGTGCTGATTGCTGAGTGGGATTGGCAGACCAGACCCAGGAGCAGGGGCTTGTGGGACATGGGCACACAAACAGCCAAGGCCTGGGGCCACTGGGGTGCAGCTGACTAGAAGGGAAGCAGGTCCGTCCCCAGACTCTGCGGTCCAGGGCAGGTTTCAGACGTTAGGAGTCGCGTCGTGACATCAGAGGGACTGCAACAGGCAAGGTGATGAGCTCCTGCTCCCCGTGGGTATTCAAGAGAGGCAGGACACTCACCTGCCCCAGTGAGGCTCAAGAGGGGGAGGGGATAGGGTGAGGGACAGGAGGCCTGACCAGGACAAGCACTTGGGCTCAGAAGTCAGGGCCCGGCTCTGTGCTGTGTGTCATGAGCTGTGTGCCACATCCATGGCAGGGTCAGCTCCCAGGCTGGTGGCAAGAGGCACAGGGGGCCAGGGCCAGGGCATCCCGCCCTGGTGGCCAGCACGCTCTGACTGCCTCCCCTGAGCTGAGCTGCTGGCACTGCTGTCCCGTCCTGTGATGAGCACCTGTACCCCATGCACTGCCTGTCCCCACACACTGTCCAGCTCTGTCCACAGTGGCTCTACAGCAGCCATGTTCCTGTGAGTCCCTGCAGCTGGCCTGGGGCAGTCTCCGTCCCACCAGACCTGTGTGGGGGTAGAGGGAAAGTTTCAGAAGGTGAGGAGCAAACTGTCTCGTGCCCTGGAGTAGCCAAGATAGCTCACTGGCCACTGCTCCCCAGTCATCCTGGCCAGGTACGGGCTGGATGGAAGGAAGGATGCACAGGTGGTTCACGGCAACGCACTGGCCAGCGATGCCCAGGACGACGGGCTGGGCGACCCTCGGCTGGAGAAGCTGTGGCACAAGGTACCTCAGGTCCCCACTTCTGGAAGTTGTCCTGAGGGTGTCAGGGTGGAGGCGTGGCTGGGATGTGGGGGTTATCTTGCGTGGACGCTGCTCTTCTGCGGTCGCTGTCTGCTGTGAATTGTCCTGCTTTCCTGCTTGGAATGCTCCTGCCCTCTCCACGAGGAAGTCTGTTCAGCTTATAGATTGCAGAGCTGCAGATACCAAGGGTGTGCTTAGAGCCAGCCGTGGTGGCTTATGACTGTAATGCTAGCACTCCAGGAGGCTGAGGCAGAAGGATCACAAGTTCAAGCCCATCCCGGACAACTTAGCAAGACCCTCTCTCAAAATCATTTTAAAAGGGAGAGTGGATGTTGGGGTTGCAGGTCAGTGTAAGACCCTGAGTTAAATCCCCAGACACCAGGGTGAAAGGCTATTTATAGAGGGTTACAGCATATTTCTTGAGCCATGGCCAGGTATGGCTAAATTCTTTACTTGTAACTGGTACCATAGGCCAGCTTCTGTGGCAAGGAAAGGTGCCCTCGGTGGGGGAGTGTGTGTCTGTCTGTCTGTTGCTGTGCCTGGGAGGGGTGGGTGGTGCTGGGTTGCCCAGCTCTCTCCTTTGGGGTGCAGATGTCCAGGTGGGGTACAGGCACAGGCTTGGTGTTGAGGTATAGCACGGTCGGTTTGGCCTGTTGCCACTCCAGAGCAGCCTGCCTAGCACTTAATGCCATGGGCCCACACATCAGCACCTGTCTAACCGAGGTCCTATAGGTTAGAGGAGCAAAGCAGGAAGAGGAGGTGGAGAGTGACCCAAGGCAGGTGGGGTGATGAGGTGCTGCTGCACATCCCCGGGCAGGGGGTCCTGCTGTCCTCACTAGGCACAGCTGTGAGGGCTGGACACCTGACCAGCCTGGCCACACTGTCCCCTACAGAGTCTGGGTGCCTCGAGGAGGCAGAATGGCACCCCCAGCTCCTCACTGAGCTTGTGGTTGGTTTTCTGCACCTGCCCAGTAAAGGGTCAGAGGCTGAGAGAAGGGCCTCATGTTGCACTCTGCCAGGGTCCTGCCCGTCTCTGGGGTGGTCACCTGAGGGGACCCAGGCTGCCCTGTGAACACGTGGAGCCCCAGGGTACTCAGCGCAGTGCCTCCCTTTCAGGCGAAGACCTCAGGGAAGTTCTCCAGTGAAGAATTGGACAAGCTGTGGCGGGAGTTCCTGCACCACAAAGACAAAGTCCATGAGTACAACATGCTGCTAGACACGCTGAGCAGGACTGAAGGTGTGGGCCTGGTGGGCACTCCTCCTGGCCCGTGCTGGGCCTGCGTGCTGTAGGCAGGGACCCACCAGTGGGGCCCACCATGTCCTTCTCTCAGGTTCCCCTGGTGGTGTGAGTGGAAAGGCCCCCTTAGTAATTGCACACGTGTAGTTGGTCAGTGCGGCACTGCTCTGGGGACTTGAGTGGCTCTGCTCGTGGTCAGTCACCTCCCTCCATGCTCTGAAGTGTCCACCACCACTGACTGGTATGGCCTCCTCCCCAGGGGAGGACCCTGAGAACGTCAGAGCCAACAGAAGCGGGCATGTCAATCAGCTTTCCCATCTCTGGATGCAGGTCCTAGCATCCACAGTTTAAAGGAGGGGAGGTTTATTTGGCTGACAGTCCCAGGGACCTCAGTCCATGGTCAGCTGCTCCAAGGCAGACACCATGGTGGAAGAGTGTGGGGAAACAAAGCTCCTCAGTTCATGGTGGCTGACAACAGGGAAACAGTGCCAGAAAGGAAGGGGTGAGAGGCCGCCTGTTGTCCCCAAGGACACCCTTGTCTCAGTGACACTGGGGACTGCAGGCCTGAGGTGTGGCTCCAGGATGTGGGTACAATGACACGGTCTCTGCAGTGTTGTCTCGGGATGGCATGCCTGCTACATGCTGTCTTGCATTTGGAGGCCATGTCAGCCCACTGTCACTGTGCAGCTACTTTGAGAAGAGTACTGCTTTTTTTTACTAAATACAAGGCTATAGTGTGATTCACTGTAGCAGAGAGACTGACTGCGCAATAGATGTTCGGTTCTTTTTTTCAAGCACATCACTGAAACTGAACAAAGACATTCATTTTGGGACATTGGTGCATGCACGTCACATACTGTGATTATTTTCATCCTGTCACCCTCAGCGTCTTTTCCCCCCTCCTTGGCCCCTTCCCCATCTCCCGAGGTCTACTGCATGTTTTTTCAGGAGAAACATGTTTTTTCAGGAGGGTTTTGGACTCTCAGGATGTGATCTCGGGCAGAGGGGCTCCAGGTGGCCTCAGTGCCACTGGTCCCCTGTGTGGGCTGGGGTCCTCACCAGGCTTTGCCCCTGTGTCCACAGAGGCCTACAACAATGCCATCAGCCCTGAGGACCTGAGCCACAGCAAGAGTGACATCCTGTCTAGCAAGCACAGCGAGCTCAAGGAGAAGCTGCGGAGCGTCAACCAGGGCCTGGACCGCCTGCGGAAGGTCAGCCACCAGGGCTACGGCCCCTCCACAGGTGAGCTGCGCCTCTGGCACTGGGGCACATCATACCCACAGCCTACCTGGCAGCCCTGCCCCTCACATTGGCAGGGGTGGCAGCAGCGGCCCTGATGTGGAGCAGCCTCTTCCCGGCTATACCCCCACCTCCCTCTCCTTGACCTTTGCCATTCCTCCTGTCCCTCTGCCCCCCTCAGCCTTCGTGGCAGACACGTGGGCTCACCCCACCTGTGGGCTGCCTCGGCCTGGGTGTGCGCTCCCCCATGACAAGCTCACATCTGTGCTTCTGCAGAGTTCGAGGAGCCCCGAGTGATTGACCTGTGGGACCTGGCCCAGACTGCCAACTTCACGGAGAAGGAGCTGGAGTCCTTCCGGGTAAGGAGCTGGCAGGTGCTGGCCCACCCCGTCTCCAGGGTGCCTCAGACACTGCTGTCTCGTCCTGAGCCACGGCCCACACAGTCATCCCGACCCTTTGCCTTCCTGTGCCAATCTCTGACCCAGGCACCCTGTGCACAGCCCAGTGGGACCATGTGTACCGTCCAGGCTGAGTGCAGCCTTGGCAACTGCTGTGATAGGGATGGTGGGGGCACTGAGAGGCAGCCGGAGTGGCTGTGACTGACATGTCCTGAGAGGAGGTAATGAGTCTGTGCCAGGCTTCAAGAAGGGCTTGGCTTCCTCATCCTGTGGTGACACTGATAGGGCCTCAACTCCAGGCCACCCTCGGCACTGCGGTCACATGGAGAAGGGTGGGGTGAAGTGGCACAGATGCTTCCGGTGTTGAGAGGGGAGACAGGGCAGAGGGGGCACTGCAGGTGGCCAGGTCCATGTAGGCCCCGTGAGATGTGAGGCCGCTGCACATTGAGGGTGTCCTGCGCCCATGTGAAGGAGCACGGTGGGGGCTTGTAGGTCCTGCTGAGCCCGTGGGTGAATGGAAGCGGGCAGGAACAAGGTCATCAAGCAGCTTCTCCTTGGCTGAGGAGAGGAGCAGCGGGGGCCACAGCCATGGTCACACATGGGAGCAAGGTGGACCTAGGTTGGCCTGGCAGAGCTGGAACCTGGCCTGGAAGCACCCTGAGCCCAAGAGGAGGGATGGGGCTCTCCTGTACCCACGTGCTCTGGGGTTGAGGACAGTGGGGGTGGCAGCTTCCTGAGGTGGTGTGTGGGTGACACCAGGAGCTGGGCGCCTGTCTAGTTGGGGAGTCAGAGGTCGCCATGGTTACCCTGGAGCCTGGGCTGAGCCTGCTCAGGGGGCCCAGGCCAAGGCCAGGATGGAACCCACACGTGGTGGGGGTGCAATTCCCAATCCCAGGTACAGTGGCCCGGGTGGGTCAGTGCAGCAAGAAGAAAGGGGCAGCCTGGGGCGAGTTCCCAGGGTGGGCACAACGGTCCTCAGAGGCCATTAGCTTAGGGGCAGGGCCCCTGGGAACCTGGAGGAACTACAGAGGAAAATGGGTCACTGAACACCCTTCCAGGAGGAGCTCAAGCACTTTGAAGCGAAGATCGAGAAGCACAACCACTACCAGAAGCAGCTGGAGATCTCGCACGAGAAGCTGAGGCACATGGAGCGCGTGGGCGACCAGGAGCATGTCATCCGCAACAGGGAGAAGTACGTGCTCCTGGAGGAGAAGACCAAGGAGCTGGGCTACAAGGTGGGTACCCGGGCTGGGCCTGTGGGCCACAGCCAGGGAACTGGGCATAACCCCAGGAGGCAGGCTGTCCTGCAAAGGGAAACCCATATTCTTCAGTTGCCTGCCGTGTCACTATTTCAGAGCCATGGACAGGACCTGGGGCTGGCTGCCGCTATGCTCAGAACCTCGAAGCCCAGGACAGTGGCTTGGGCTAGAGGTTCACTGCCAGCCCTGCCCTCAGTGACCCTGCAACCCAGCACACCTCTGACCGCTGACCCCAGGTCTCAGCTGATGGGGCATCCTTCCCTGTGGCCTGGGCCAGCCGGGCTCCTAGCAGTTGGCTTTGTCCTTTGGCTGATCAGAATCTGTGACAAGTTCTGTAGGGGGGTACAGTCATGACAGTGGCAGAGAGTACATGAACCTCTACTGCATGTGCACCCTGTGGCACTGTGCTTGCTATGCTGGCCCTGGCTGATGAGCGTCCCCATCACCTGCAGGTGAAGAAGCATCTACAGGACCTGTCCAGCAGGGTCTCCAGGGCACGACACAATGAGCTCTGAGGCTGGCACCGGTGTTGGAGTCAGAGCAGAGGGTCCAGGGCTCTCCTGGTGTTGTCTGTGTGGGCAGACCCAGAGTTACAGTGACAGGTGGGGCACAGCACCACAGCCAAGAGGAACCCTCCACGCACTGGACGCATCTCAGACCCATGACCTCGTCCTGCCTGAGGCTGACAGGTTCCCTGTGCTGTGACGCAAACATAACCAGTACCATCCCGTGGGGGCCTTGAGGCCCAGCTGCGATCGGGTGTGACAATCCCTTGTACAGACCGTGTCATAGTCCTATAAATTTGCCACTGGAAATGTTACATAGAGTCCTTAAAACACATGACAGTCTGTGACCACCGTCCTTGTCTGGTCTCTCATAGTTGGGGCCAACGTTCCAAGGCCTCTCACCCGCTCCTGCTGTGCAGTCCCCACCCTTCCCCTTGGCACAGCCTGGCCTTTAAACCCGGGTGCCCTTTGGAGCTGAGCTCTTGGGCCCAAGTTGGAGAGCAGCCTGCATCCCCAACGAGGGCCTCTGGCAAGGTGCCTCCTCCCCTGCTCTGGAGCTCCAGGCGCACGGGAGACCTGCTGGGCCCCAGGGGAGAAGGGCCTCCAAGACATTTCTCTGACGCCCTAGCCTTGCACAGGTCAGAGATCGGAACCCAGCGCTCACCGTGGAACCCGGAATCACCTGACCACACGTGCTGGGTTTGCCAGCAGCTGGGTCTCAGCTTGAAGGCCAAGAGATAGCCCGCGGCAGCAGTCAGTTGTCCTTGAGTAGAGAGGCTGAGGCCAGCGGCACGCTGGAAGCTCACGTAGGTGCAGGGCTGCAGGGTCCTCACATGAGGGGCCCGGAGACGCGTGCCGTCGGCCGAAACCCAGTCTGCTGGGGTAAGCTGCTGGGGTTACTTCCCTCCGAGTCTTTTGCTTCCGGCTGTTGAAGGCCCTGGCCTCAAAGCCTAGCCCCGCTGCGCATGCGCGCGCACGCGCAGTATCCAAATCAGTCCGCCGTTACACCCCCGCAGGGTTGTCTGGTAGAATCTGAGAAGCAGAGCCAAACATGTACACGTGAACACACAGGCTGTGAACAGTGGACAGAATCCAAGCACAGGAAAAAAATGGCCTGATGTCCAACCTCGCTGTGGAACCACTAGGGAGGGACGTGGCAAGCGCTCAGGACAGAGGGAATCAGCGTGGCCGTGGGATGTCAGAGGACAAATGTGACACCGAGTCAGGAGGCAGAGGGAAGGCGATGGACAAATGGGGCCAATGCGAAGAGGTCTGAAGATAGCTGGGGAGCAAACCACTGAGATGAGTGACAGCACAAAGTGGGGGCATCCCACACGGCCACCAGGATGGGTCTAGAGACTTCTGCACACTATGCATCTGCAGCCGCATGCCACCCGAGAGCAAGGAAACAGCCATGGTGTAGAGTCAGAACCCAGCTGTTGCAGGAGCAATGGTTTTGTGGGGTGAAAGTGTCTTGGGTGTGGCCGAGTATGACAGTCTGCTCTCACTGACCTGAGTGTGCTGGCATGCTGTCCTTGGCTGCCACCACTCCTTGTGTACAGGTACAAAGTGCCCTAACCAAGACCGAAAAACCCCAAACCACAGCTGTGTACCAGCTTAGCAAGACCCTATCTCAAGATTAAAATGGTTTTAACTAGTGAAGTTTGTTGGTACATTTTAGGTATACACAATGATCACATTCATCATACTTTGTTCCAGTACATGAAAAAACAAGATAATATTTTTAAAAAGATTGTGAGTGTAGTTCCCCTGAGTATGATCCTCAGTACTGAAGAAAAAGTTTACAAATGTAAAGGGCAGCCAGGCTTGGTGGCGCACGCCTGTAATCCCAGCACTTGGGAGGCTGTGCAAGATCGGTGCGAGTTCGAGACCAGCCTGGGCTACAAAGTGAGTTCAACGCCAGCCTGAGCTATACAGTAAGACCCTGTCTCAAAGAGACTATATATATATATATATATATATATATATATATATATATATATATATAATACAGATGTAGAGGGCGGCAGTCTGAAGAGGAGGTTGCAGAGAGCACAGAACGTGAGGGAGTCACCCGGAAATCTGTAGTGAAGGGGAGGTGTCCCGGGTGCCGGACAGTGATGGTGAAGACTGTGACAAGCAGTAGAGGCCAAGGAGCGGGCGTGGCTGTCAGAGTCACAGGGCATGGGCTGGCCCAGCAGCAACAGCTGAGTGTTGGAGGGAAATCGGCTGTGGCCCAGAAGTCTGCTCCCCGTGCCAGCACTTACACCAGAGGGGATGCAGATGTTATTCTGAAATGTGTCAGTGTCAGATTTGCCCCTTTCTTGAGTTGCTGCTGGAGAAAACATTTGTAAAACAAAAATGCAACAAGGAAGATGGGACCCCTAACAAAAAGGACCCAACCTGAGAGAGGTTCCTGGGTCCCAGCAGCTGGGTGTGGGTGATAAGTCACAAGGCAGCCAGCCCCCCACGGGAAAACTCAGTATTTCTCCCCTTACCTGTTCCACTTCAGTTCCCCTCTACCTCAGAAGCCAACCCTGCCCTCATCTGCTTTGGCAGGACCAACGACCCACCCCACTCAGGTTGTTCTGACCCATGAACAAACCCACCCTGCTCCAACTGTTCTGGCCTGCAGACACCCTCCCCCCACGCGGGCTATTCTGGCCCATGGACAGACCCCTGAAAAAGTTTAAAACCCCACGCTTTGCTCAGCTCGGGGTTGCCTTGGCCTGCTAGGCAGCCTGCTACTCCTGGCCCAATAAAGACTTATCTCATGTCAGAAAGTCTGATCTGGTTCTGTGTGTCAGTTCTATCAGTGAGGAGTTCAGATGCTTCTGGAAGAGAGAAAGTAAGTGGTGTGGCAGCCAATAGGCAACACCTGAGGAAAGCTTTGCAATTAAGGAAGCGCCAGCTGCTGTTGATGAGTGCGGAGAAAGCTGCATTCCAGGGAAAAACTGGAATTGTGTGAGAAAAATGTGACAGGAAAGTGCAATAGAAAATATGGTGACTGTACGTTTCTGAACATTTATGACAGTAGATGACACACGGCCATGAATTCCCCCCAAATCCTCCGCTTGGAACGCACTCCCTGCCGTTCTTGTCATTGTCTGGTGCAGCTCTGGAGTCCTTTTTCTTGTGATTTTAGTTGTGCTATCCTGGCAGCCTCAGTGTCCTGAACTGATGCAAAACGTTTCCTTGAGACTTCTGGGAAGGTGACGACTGGGTAAGCAGCAGAGAAAGATCCTCCCGGAGGATCACTACCCAGACCCTGGAATATAGCAACATGAGAAAGACAAGAAGGAGAGAAGTGGGTCCCCTGGACCCAGGAAGGATCTGAAATGAGAATTGAAGCCCTCAGAAAGAACAAGACCTCTCCTGGAGGAAAAACTTGGAGGGCCACCATGGTGCAGTTAGAGGAAGAGGAGGAGGAGAAGGAGGGAGTCATGGCTCCATACACACCCTTGGCCCGCTCCCTCATTCCAGCACTCACAGCTTCAGCTTTGGAGGCCCGTGCTTGCAGGAGCCTCCCGACTCGGCCAGAGGAGAGTGGAGTTCCGAGAGCTGGGCCAAAGTTGGAGTGGGAAAGGCACAGCCCAGAAAAGAGGCAACTTTTGGGAGGTGTTGTGAAACCCATCGCGAGGATGAAAAGTTACAACAGCCACTAAAGCAGCATGCCCACTCTGCAGCAACCTTTCTAATCAGCACCCTGAGGCAAGGCAGAGTCAAAGCAACCAGTACACAGCCCACCGCACCCAGCTCTACACGTGCCCCGAGACTGTGGCCTCCTGCCTCTCCACTGTGTGAACAACTACCAACAGAGAGCAGCGGCAGTGACCCCAGGACCATGGCAATTCCCAGGGATCCAGCCAAAGAACAAGCAGGAACTGGAGCACAACAGCAAGAGAGAGCTGCAGATGGAGGTGGGTCACACGGCCCCACGCCCTTCTCACTCCAACACCAAGCAGGAAGCAGGAGCTGAGTTACCGGGCTTCAGCTCTCACCCTGAACGCCCTCTGTGAGCACCTTGAGTCTTGGCAGCCCATGCACTCAATACATGTTCCCAACAGCAACAAGATGAGCCCACGGGCTTCAGAACTCACCCTAAACTACTCATATGAGCACCAAGAGGGACTTCATACTGCTTGCATATATGAACCTTGTATGAACCCATAGCGACAAGTTACACGAAAAGCAGCAGTCCTGGAGTCCAAGAGATAACATACTCTACACAGAAGACCTGAGAAAATCCTCCAATTCTCTCCTAGAGCTAATAACTAAACTTAGCACACACTCTGGACTACCTCAGTGAGCATGGGTGGGGGAGACCTCATGCCACTTGTGCCCAGCGTTGTGTGCCCAGTGACCAGCTGTTAGAGGTGGGGAGCAGCAGCACTGGAGATGCAGAGGTGGGAAGAGGCAAAGACCTGGAACTAGGGTGCAGACCCGGTACTCTAGCTGGGTGGAGATAGCCTCCAAAGGAGGCCTGCAGGGAAGCACTAGTGGCCTATGAGGGGACCTGGGTGCCTTGACGGACCGCAGCAGGCTGAGGTGGGGGGGGCCTCCCTCTAAGGCTACATGAAAACCCCGAGGTCCTGGACCAGGCCTCTGGGAGTACGGCAACAGGGTGGAACCTGGCAGTCCACGGAGGTGACCCCTTGGACTCGACCAGGACCCTGGGAGCACCTCGATGGGGCGGAGCCTGGTGGTCCTCACGGTCACCCTCGAGGACCTGACCAGGCCTCCGGATGCACTGCATTGAGGCAGAGCCTGACAGTTCGTTGGGTAACCCTGCCGACTCAACCAGACCCCCGATGGCCTTGAGGGCTTGTCAGTGGGGACTTGACCATAGTGAAACTGGTTCCTTGCCTATCTACTGTCTTTGAGGATGGGTACTTTTCCACCTCCTGCCATAGCAATTTGTATGCACACATGTTTGTTACAGCATAATTTGAAGCAGCCATGTCTCTTCCCAGTGTGAGAGCCCGAGGGAGTAAATAAACCAAGAAGTACAGTTATTGTCAGAGGGAAGATGACTGACTGGGTGGGAGAACAACAGAGATGAGGGTGGAGAAAATTGATTAATCAAATGAGCCATCATCTGTAGAACTGAGTAACAAATATGAAGATAACATTATGTAATACAGCATCCAGTGCTAATTCCCTACTTCTTCTCTATAATTTGGTATTTCCTTTATTGTTTTTGTGTTAACAAAAGCAAAGATAACATTATGTAATACAGCATCCAGTGCTAATTCCCTAAAAAAAAAGTTTCCTTTCCTGGTCCTCCTGACCTCAGGGAAGAGCCAGGGCTGTGACACCAGGTGAAGACATATGGAGAGAGGACCCCAGAACTGCTTCGGACGGTGCTGAGAACCACAGGCTAAGCGTGTCCCAAGCGAGGAGGGGGGAGAAGGGGAGGGGGAAGGAGAGGGGGAGGGAGAGGAGGAGAAGGAGGTGGTGAGTGGATTTATGTCTTGCTGTAATAATTTTTAAAATTCCAACATTCCCCATAGTTTTCCACCGCCCGTGTACGTGACCTTGCTCGCTCCCCATTAGGGTCTGCAGCCTCCACCATGGCTGGCGTGAGAACCAAGCGAGCAGCAATGCCGGCGCTGTGCCAGGGCATGGTGTCCGGGGAGGTCTGGGAGCAGAACCCAGACCACGCGTCTCTGTAAACGATTGTTAGTGTCTCATACACGGCCTAGCAGAAGGTAGAGGACACAGGTTCCCAGGGGAGGCCCTGAGTGCCGGCGAGCCTGTATCTCCACAGCTGTGGCTGCAGAGCTCGCGTGGCCCCACATTTGGAGGGAGGTGAGAATAAAGCCTCCACCGTCGCTTCACACCCATGCCGTAGCAGAAGTGGCACCCACCTACACTTTGGGGCTCGCCCACGCTCAGGTGTTGTACCCCTACTTCTGGTTAGGAATACAGAATTTGGCAAAAATCTAGGAAAGTCAGTGATGTGCACTCCCGTCCTCCCATGCCGTTCCTGCCTGGTGAAAGCTGCGAAGAGGCTCACAGTGGCTTTGCAGCACCGGCCTCCTGGGCATCTGCACCCATTAGTGATGCGTGAGGTCCAGGTGCGCACCACGGCACTGTTGGACCAGGATCCGAGTGTACGGCTCCGGTTCTGGATGCTCAGCAGTCCCACAGCTCAGGCAGCAAGGGAGCCCCAGGCTGGGCTCCTGCTCTGATCCTCTGCTCTGAAGGCAAGGGTAGCAGCGTCAAGGCGGGGGGTGCGGAAGGGCAGCTGAGGGGCCAGCATGACCAAGAGGACATGGGCAATACAGCAGGCCAGGGAAGACCACCCAGTCTGGTGATGAAGGCTGGGGTCCCAGAGACCTCACAGCCCACAGGGAGCCACCTCAAGGTCCAGCAGCTTTGCAGATGACCCTGCCCCCCAGTGGCTCTGTCCTCAAGGAACTGTCTGGCCTCTGTGGCTGCTAGACCTGGCAGTTGCCTGCTGTCGGCAGAGCAGCCCCCACCAAAACAGGCCAGCCCCCATTCCTGTGCCCTCTGCTGGAGCCTGTGTCCCTGGACCTCTGTGACCACCTCAGCCAGGTCTGACTGAGCCTGGAGGGTACACTAGCCCTCATCACACTCTGCTGGTGGACAGTCCCCTGGACCAGTATGATGGCCACACTCTGCCCACATTCAGCGTGAGTGAGGGTTGGGGGGCCCCTCCAGTCCATCTCAGGGTGACCTGTCCCCCACCACTGACCTCTCCTGCTGTCTGCCTCATCCAGTCAAGGCAGCATTAGCTCAGGAGATGGTCAGGGCGAGAGGATGGTCAACCAGAACCTCAGGCTTGCTTCCCTTGTGTCCCCATGGGCAGCTCACCACAGACCCACTGGATGCTCAGGGGCGGGGATGAAGGTGGACAGATAGAGAAGCAGCCGGCTATGGGCAGAGCGTCTGCCCCCCTCAGAACATCCCAGCAATCTGAGTAAAGGAAGCCCACAAAGGCCCGGGGTGGAGACCCAGAATGGAGCTGCCAGGGGCGCCTCCCCCTCCCGAGATCCCCAGACCCAGCATCAAGATGTCAGACCAAGTCTGGGACAGACACCACACAAGAAGGACCTCAGGCCTTCGGGAAGGTACTATGCATTGCTGAAGTAGAAGTAGTGTTTCCCAGTTTCCATGCTGGCTGTGGGGCCTAAGCACAGTGGTGAGCACAGCACAGGTCCCACAGGCTCTATCGCAGGTCCACATTCCTTCGTCCCCTGCCACCTGGGCCCATGCCCAGGGTACCGTGGCCTGTGAGGAGGGACCCCTAGAGTGTCGCAGAGAGGACAGGGCCAGGGCAGAGCAGAGGCCACGGGATGGTGGGGTGGGACCCTGGCCTGCCTCGGAATCTGCATCACCGCATCTGGAGATCCTCACAGTTCTCTAGGACATAGCGTGATCTGTGCTGTCTGCACCCCAGGCCTCAGCATATGCTCCACATTCACGCGTGGCCACAGCCCAGGTGACACCTCTCAGAGACAGTGGGGGAAAAGGAGCCTGAGCCACGCTGTGGGTTCTCTCGCTGGAATGAGCAGGCACGGCCCAGAACCTTGCATCCCATCAACCTGGGAACCAGGGGCCTGTGGTTCCTCTCCTACAGCCAGGATGCCGGTCATAGCCTCGACCGAGCACCTTGAGACAGAGGCCACCCCGCTCAGATGCCCAACCATGAGGCTTCACTGCGGGGCACCCCTTCCACGCTGCTGCAGCTCAGACAGCCGCTCCTGTGCATGCTGGGCTCCAGCTCGATGCGCCGCCTCCGTGGCCACAATGTCGATCTGCGCATAGCGGGAGGTGGCGGCACCTGTGGGCAGCCTATGGTGAGTGAAGTGCCCGCCCGGAGCCCCACTCTGCTTCCCAGCCCCACCAGGGCCCTGCCACCCATCACACCAGCCCCCCAAGATGCCCGCAGAGGGTGACACACAGATAGCAGGAAGAGCCCTGGCCGGACAGGGCCCCGTGCCCACCTCGGAGGCCTGTGCCGCCCTGCTGGAGCTCCAGACCCACGTACTGCAGCTGCTGCCGGGATGAGGGGCTGACCTGGATGTTCACGTAAGTGGGCGTCTCTGGAGACCCGGGCCCTGAGGGTCCTGTGGGGGAGGGCCTGTGAGTTCCCAGGAGGTGGCGAGAGCTGTGCTGACCCCAGGGCAGGTCCACAAGGAGCTCCTCCAGCCCCTCCTAGCGCCCTGCACTCCCCTTGTGCCTTGGACCCAGCCCCTGTCACTCCCTTGGCCCCAGCACCCAAGGGCCTAAAGACACAGCTGAGCCTGAGGATTCACATGCAGCCCCAGAATTCCAAGCCCTGGTGCTGGGGCGGGTCCTGGCCATTCTGTCAATGCCCAGGTCCCTGGGTCAGCCAGCCACATCCGTGATGCAGGCACTCAGCTCCCACAGCCCACTGTGCTGTCTGGAAGCCCACCCTCTCCCTGCCACTGCCCTGCAAGGCTGGGGTGAGGCTCATTCCCTACTTGCTCCCAGTGGGGAGACTGAGGCAGAGACCCAAGCTCCTGGGTCACTTGGGGCAGAGCTGGAGGGAGCCAGGCCAGTGTGGTTCCCCTACTTAATTAAGTGCACTGAAGTGACTGGCCATGCTCCCCCCATCTGCCCACCCTCCCCGAACATGGCCTGGCCCCTGGCCCCTGAGGATGCTGAGGGCCCCTGACTTGGCCAGAACCAGTGCTGAGGCCACCCTGCCCCACCCACACCTGGACATATCATCTGGAAGTGGGGGGGTCACATGGGGCTGATAGGCAGGCAGGGGGCACCTAGGCTCCCTGCAGCCATCCTGCACCACCATCCTGATGTCCAGCTCTAAGCCCAGACCACAGATGGGCTCAGGGCAGGGCCTACCTGGACGTGCCAGGGCGAGTCCCGGGGGTGAGGCCGCCACGCCCTAGACCAAAGAGAACACGGGTCAGCACAGCCACCCCACTGCCCCTGTACTGCCCTTGCGCTACCTCTGCACCCCAACGGGGCAAGACAGCCCGAGGGCCAGTACTCTGTCCTCCAAGCCCTGTGTCCCAAGGAGAGCCAGAGGCCCGGAGCATGGATGTGACCCGGGCTTCTGGGCACACTCAGGCCTCAAGCCCTCTCTCCCTGCCCCACCTTTGCTGTTGGCTCTGTTGGAACACATGCCTGTTGCTGCACAGACTGAGGACCCAAAGTGTTTGAGGCCTCTGTGCAGCGGCCCTTCTCTAAGGAGCCCGAGAGCCTGGAGGAGGTGACAGTCACCGCTGCGTAGTGTCCTCTGCCGGCCCTGATGTGGGCAGTGCCTGCCTAGGGAAGGGGCTCAGGGTGGGCATGTGAACAGGACGGGGAGGGAGGCAGTGTTGGATGACCCACCTGGGACTGCAGACACCCCAGGTCCTCTTTGGCAAAAAGGTTCATGGTGGAGGACCCTGGGTCATGTGGGTGTCAGGAGCCCCAAGCCCCTGTTAGTGGAACCTGATAGCCAGACCTCGAGGAAGCCCAGGAGGCTCCAGAGGGGACCTAGCACCAGCTCTGACCCAGGCCAGATGGGAGGAGCTTATTTTAGGTTGGGGCCTAAAAGACTGGGAAGCCCCCAAGCCAGCCGGGTAGTCTGAGCACATGACAGCGGTGCAGGGGCAGAGACCCAGAGCCCATCACACAGCAGGCCTCGCAGGGCGCCCAGCACAAGAGTTGGCACCTGCCTCAAGAGCCTGTCCCCAAGCAGAGTCCTCAGCTGCTCAGGGAGGCCCGACCTGCAGGGCTGCACCACCCTGGCTGTGTGCCAGTGCACCAAGGCAGCCCGAGCACACAGCCCCCCAGGCCCCCACAGCTGGGCCAGCACAAGAGGTCGCTGTGTGGCCCACACACACGCCCCCAGCCCGGAGGAGAAGCTCCTCCTGTCAGCACCCTCCCCGCAGAGGAGCCGCAGAGGCTGGGCTCTGAGCCGCTCCCCAGACCAGGGCCTCCAGGCCTCAATGGGAAGAGACTGGATGAAGGACATGGTCCCCACTCTTCATGGAGAAAGAATGTCTGAGGACCCCACCCAGCCCCAACAGGTGAGGCCCCCACCCCACGCCCGGTGCCTCCGCGGGCCCTCCTCCTAACTCACCCCGTTAGGTGAGCTATCACAGCCCTCCGTGCCCTAGTCAGCCCCTACTACCCAGGTCCTGCAGCCAACTAAGGGCGGACACAGCCACCTCACAGCCTGGGTCCCACCCTGCCCCCCAGCTAGGCACCCTTTCCTGCCTGCTGTAGGCAGCAACCCAGGAAGCACAGTGGGGAGAGTTTGGGCAGGGAGGGGCTCTGGCCAGCTCCCCACTGCTCGAGCAGGAAGCTGCCCTGCAGCCCCAGGACGACTCCCACCAGCACGCATCAGGCCCGTGATGGGGGATGGTCACCCCATATGGAAGAGGAAACTGAGGCTCAGAGAGGTGTAGTGACTTGTGGGCCACTCAGCCAGCAGGGAGAGGGGATGTGGCCCAAGCTCGACCCCAAAGCCTGCCCTCCCCACATGGCCGCATTGCTGGAGCCCTGGGCCCCCAGCTGCCGGGCAGACAACAGACCCGGGCTGCCCGGGACTCATTGGAAGCAGGCAGGAGCACAAGGTCCAGGCTCAGAGCCAGCTCTCTGCCCCTGACCTGGCACACACACACACACACACACACACAGATGTGCACACACACTCATACATGCATACCCCAGGCCTAGGCTGCAGCCCTAGACCTCAGTCCTGGTCACAGCCCCGTAGCAGGACCAGGGCGGGGAGGCGAGAGGGCTGGCCACACGGAAAGGACACAGCAGTATGAAAAGAAAACTTTATTTCCAGTCAGAACGTATTACAAACTGTTAGATTTTAAAAATGGAGCAGAGCAACAACACGGTCGGCCGACAGTGCAGGTGCAAGGCCAGGTGTTTACAGAGAACCCGGCCAGGTTGGCCACTGGGACCAAAGGGAATACAGAAGGGCTGGGCACAGCCAGCCTCTGACACCAGTGAGAAAAGTTCCGTGCCGTGCCATGCAGGGGCACAGACCCAGGTAGGGGCCTGGAGGCTCTGGGAGCCCAGGGAGCCCCAACTTCCTCCACTGGTCCTGACACCAGCTCTCTGGTGCCAGCAAGAGGGTGCAGGAGGAGGTGGAGGGGACTGGGCAGGCCGAGCCTGGGCCTGGGGGAAGGCCCCCCCTCTGTACCTCCCTGCAGGAAAAGGCTGGTGCAGGGGCACAGTGGGGCCCCAGTCACAGGTGCGCAGACCCCACAAGTCAAGGGGCCTCCTGAGCGTCAGTTTCCTCCCCGGGGGTGGGAGGCCGGGCCCCACTGTGGGTGCTGCGGGTAAATGTGCAGGGCCGATGGTGCATAGACAGTGCCCTAGGGGCTCTGCAGAGCAGGGCACCCCAGACCCGGGGTGCCCAGAGCTGCTGCGAGGGACTCACTTTTTATGGAAGGAGATGGAGGCTTGGGCATTTAGAAGTGGACAGTGGACCAGGGTGAGCCTCATGGGCCTGGCCCAGCCTGCAAGGGCCTCCTGCTCCAGCACCTCATGTACGCCTTCAGTGCCTGACCTTCGGTGAGGAGACGGCGCTGGAGAAACCTGGGCTGGGGTTCCCGGACCCCGGCCTGCCTGGCCAGCACCCAACTCTCCACAGCACGGTGCCCTGAACCACCCCTCCGCTGGCAGCCACCACGCCCTCCTGGGGGGCCCTGTGTCACCTCGCCACCCCAGATCCTCTTCACTGGTTGGGGCTGGGACCCAGAGACACACACAGAGCACCTCCCGCAAAGAGGCTGGTGAGCCCTCGTCTCCTGCCCAAGGGGCAAAACCCCAGCCTCCAGCAGCCATGGGGCCCAGGTGGCCGTCTCAGGGAGGAGACTTTACCTTGAGTCCGCCACAGAGTGGACAGGCCGAAAAGAAAGCGGGAGGCGGCCCAGCATGGGGGCTGCTGGCTTCCCAGGGCTCGGTGGGAGCGGAGCTGGCCTGTGTGATCTCGCTGCCTGGGGCCTCTGTCGCCTGTCCCTGCTGCTTCGTGCCCGGCCATCCGGAAGGGCAGCCCCCAGACATCTGGCTGCCCAGCTCTGCCGCCGAGCCCTGGTCAGGGCCACCCCAGGAAGCCAGGCTGTGGTCCCCAGGTGCCGGGCGAAGGCTGCGGGGTGTGTCATAGTGCGGCCGCCGAGACGTGGGCACCTGGTACTCGGCTGCCCCAGGCGGGCAGGCGCACAGACTGGGCTCGGGTGCCCCAGTAGCAGGCAGTGGCAGGCTGAGCAGCGAGCCAAAGTCTTCACCAGCCCGCCACATGTCCAGGCTGCTGCCTGCATAGGATGAGAAGCTGCCGGAGTAGGAGGAATGGCTGCCTGTGGCAATGCCACTGTCTGAAGAGCTCTGGCGGCCGACTTCCTGCAGCTGCCGCGGCCGCAGCGGCTTGGGAGGTGGCCTCGAGGTGCCCAGCACACCCTCCCCTGGGGCCTGGGCAGCCGCCAGCCCCAGGCCCTCCTGCGACGTGCCGGCCGAGGACGAGAACTGCTCAGGCCAGGTGACGAGCCGGCTGCTGGTGCTGATGTCTGAATGGCTGGCCTCGGAGGAGGAGCTGGACAGACTGCGGTCATCCCCTGTGGCAAGAGGGAGCTCAGCTGTAGGGAGCCCGATATATCTCAGTCACCATGCAGGGACAGTTCCCTCAGACACAAGAGCAGAAACCTGGTATCCCCCAGACACCCCCTCTCGGCCACTACCCTGGCCCCAGCCCTGTCCTCTACCCAGTCACCCTAGCCAGCGTGTGCCCCGCACAAGGGGTTCTTCCTGAACCAACCCACCCCTCTTCCTGCCTCTGCACAGGGAGCTGTGAGCACTCTGGGCCCCCTCCTCCTTGCACCCCAGCCCCGCATCCAGCCTTGCCGACTGCCTTTGAGCCCAAGGCCTGGTCTCTGGCCCGTACCCTATTTGACACCCCTGCCCGCCTTCTGGCTTCCCTTCCTTCTGGACCATGAGGCCCCAGAGGACAAAAAGGGTCTGGGATTCAAGACCATTCCACTGCCCCCCACCAGGAAGGCCATGTCTCCCTGCGCCTGCAGGAAATCCATGTTGGTCTTTACTTCCTCTGCTCAGGCAGCACACCAGCAGCAACCCCCCAGGAAGGCAGAGAGCTCACTGCAGACCTGAGAACTCCTACTCCAGGGGCCGCTGCACAGGAGGAGAGAGGCCACTGTCCCTCTGTGGCCCCAGGAGATAGGCAGCAGAGGGCACTGACAGGGCCAGCAGGGCTCCTGCCCTCCAGCCCGGCAGACTTGTGGGCTGCAGCAGCCATGCACTGGGCGGGGCCCCCTCCACCCATCTTCCCCTGATGGGAGCCAAAGAGGGCCAGCTCCTGGCCAGCAGCTCTGCTGCCCCTCTGAGAGTAGACCAGGCTGGTGGGTGGGGGAAAACCAAACCCAATTCACCCACTATCCTCAGTATGCGCCTCCTGCCAGCATTTAATAATGGTTTGTGTGATAGTGAATGAGTAAGTAAATGAATGAATGAACAGGAGGGTAAATGAATTAATAGAGAATGAGTGTATGAGCGGGAGGGAAAAGGAAGGATGGGGTGGATGGAAGGATGGATGGGTGGGTGGGTGGGTGGGGGGATGGATGAGTGGGTGGATGGAAGGGTGGATGGGTGGATGGGTGGGTGGTGGATGAGGAAGAAGGAATCATGAGTGAACGAACCAGAAGAGAAGCAGGAATGGAGGGAGAGTGGGTGGGTGATGGCTGCACACATGCTGGAGGGGCATGAAGTGGCTGTCTGATCCTGCTGGGAGACGGGGTGTGCATGAGGCCCCATGGCCCGCCCTGGGTCACCACTGGCCATACCTCCACTGCCTGGTCGGCCCACATGAGAAAGGATGCTGAGCCGCTTTTCCAGCTGCAAAGCTTCCAGGGCCTCCTGGGCCGAGCGCTCTTCCATGGCCAAAGGCCCGCCAGGGCTCGGGTCTGTGACACAGAAAGGGTGTGAGCCTCAGCTACCTCCGCCCTAGCCCTCATACTGCTGACTTTACAGTGGGTCTCCCGACACAGGGCTCCCCATGACCTGGATCCTCTCATGCCTCGGCCAGATGCTGGGACACGACAGGCCTCTCATTGCTCAGCCTGAGTTCCCAGAATACAACTAAGTTGCACAGGCCCCGCCCACCCACACCAAGATGCCACTGTTGTCCCCTGGGTGACTGAGCCCTCCCCTGCAGAGCCTCACAGGATGCCCAAGGCTCCTAGCTTGCAGTTGCTGACCCCAGGCCATCCCCATCGGCTTTCCCCCCGGAAGTGCACAGCCCCTCTGGTGACTGCCCATGTCGGGTGGTCTCCTCCGCTGGCCCCCAGCACCTGCTGCCCCATGCCATAACTCTCTGAGTCACAAAGGATGGAGGCCTCTGTCCATACACTGTCTACACCCAGGGCTCTTGTGCCTGCAGCTGCAAGGCAGCATAATGCCAGCAGGGGGCGCTGCCACACCATCCTGCACAGCCTGGCAGCAGCAGGGCTCCAGGCTGGGAGATGGCTCCTCTCTCCCGGGTGACTGTGCCACCTGAGGCTTCTGGGATGGGTGTCGAGTATGCTGGGGTGGGGATGTTCCCACCTTGGGACAATACAGGTTGCTGCCCTGTCCGCTCAAGCTGCACCCAGGTAGTGGGACAAGTTCTGTCCTCTTGAGGGTGAGGAGAGCATCAGAGATTGTCCACACTAGGCCCCTGCCCTGGGCCGGCCAGAAGCCCTCAGTGCCTGGGCTGTGTGGGCCCAGCAATGTCCTTGGCCACTCCTAGAGCAAGGTGCCCACATACACTGGGAGTGGAGGTGGGAAGGGAGGCATGTTCCCGGGGGCCTGTGCCCACCCAAATGTACCCCAGACCCCACACACCAGAGGAGGCAGCCCTGAGCCCACCTGTGGAGACAGACCAGGATCATCTGGGGGGGGGTGACAGGGAGCTCCCACGGGCCTCTTTGTGTCCATCCAGACACAGCTATGTCCAAACCATCCCCATTGGAAGGTGGCGGCCCCAAGGGTGCCTAGAGCTCCGACTCCATGCATGGAGAAGCCCCAGGCTGCCTGGCACTGTGGCCCCGGCCACCGCCCCAGACCAACAAGGGCCAAGTTTCCTAGCTGCAGGTAGGAGCAGGCAGCCACCTGGGCAAATGAGTCGGGGTGGCCCTCAGGCCTCAAGCCACTGTTGGGGCTACCAAACACCCCTTCCCCACTGGAGCCAACCTGGCCAGGGCCCCGACACACCTGGGAGAACTGGCCGCAGCCCAAACGGGCCCTTAGTTGGGGAGATGCCGCGGACGATGCAGTCGAACAGGAAGCTGATCTGCTCCCCCTCGGCTGAGGACAGGAAGAAGACACCGGCCCCTGCAGAGAGAGGCAAGCGATGCGGGGTCAGCCTGGCCCAGCATGGCTACGGCACCCCTCAGAGTGGGCGTGGGTTACAGGAGTGTGTGAAACTTGAGCAAACTCCAGCAAATTCTGCAAGACACTGTCACCTGGTTCAGGACACTGGCCTGAGCCTAGGGCTTAATCTTCTCTGTACCCCAGGGCCCCCACTGCAGGCATCAGACACACTCAAGGTGTCAGGCCAGCTGGGCACTGGGCACTGGGCACAGCCCCCACCAGCTGCCTGTCAGGCCTCCACCTGGTCCCCAAGGCGTAAGAGGGGCTCCTTCGATGGTGCCTGGAAACAGCAGGGAAGCCAGTGTAAATGTGGCCCTGTCCCCAGGCACAGGGTCAGGGCAGAAGAGTGTCTGTGTCAGTGGAGGAGCCCTGAACTGGCTGCACAGTGCAAGAGCTCATCTCTGCACCAAGACGGGTTGCCCACCCTCCTTGGCAGGACACCCAGGCCCTGCTGCCAGGCAGCTACGCCATCAGTCCCGGCCTTCTGAACCCATTTCCCCATCTGCACCAGGACTGGTCCCGGAGAGAAGGAGCACGGCGGGGCTCAGGCAGCCCACAGTTGGGCTCACTTTGCAGGACATGGCTTGTCACAGGGGGTGGCTCCCACTGGAGCTCCTGAGGTAGTTATCGGGGTCTGGAGCATATGGGGGCCACCTCTGCCCTCTGCCCACCTCAGAGGGCCGGCCCTGCATGCCATTGGCAGGCTGCTTGGGCAGGAGAGGTCTTTCTATCCACACTGAAGAGTGAGTCAGCAGGGAGCGCGCCGCCTGGCCACAGTGAATGAAATCCCTTGCTGGCCGCGTGAATGGGGAGGCCAAGCCAGCTGCGCCCACCTGCTGAGCTGGGCATGTGGGCCAGAGGCTCTGCGTGGCGTCACCGCCCAAGAATCCCTCTCCTGCTGGTCTCTGCCATTGCCCAAAGAAAGGCACGCGGCGGCCGCACGCAGGGCCCCTCGCACGTGGCTGGGGGGCTGGGCCGGAAGAGGTACAGATAAAGGAGGCCCAGTGCTAACGCCTCCGGCTGCATCTGCCGTCCCAGGCAGGCACAGGGCTGCGGCTGCAGGCTGCTGGCCAGCCCCACACGTGGCCACCCCAGGATGTGAAGGGCAGGGCCATACCTGTGACTGTGGAAGCCTCAACCACGTGATACCCTAAACCAGGTAACAAAACAGTGTCACTCTCCACAGGACCTCCAGAGGCTTATGTGCACCCTGGCCCTGGAGGATGGAGCTCTCCAAGCGGGCCGGGTAGGCCAGGTGCCAGCTCATACAAAGCATCTTACAGAGGTTCCTGGTCCCTGCTGGCTACCTCGCCAGGGCCAAGGCCCAGCCTCCCAGACCCAGCACTCACAAAAGGCCAGACCTCTAATCCTGTGCTTACAGACAGCTGGCAGAGGCTGCAGGACAATCAGTCCCCCAACTAAAAAAAACCACTGCGAAGGGAGTGGAGTGGCCCTGCCTTCCGCCAGGACGTCTGCGGGGAGGGGGACGGGGCAGCAAGGCGGAGGCTGAGAGCCTGGTGATCTGCAGCCTGGGCTCTGGTGTGCCCCCCTGGCATCCCTGGCACCACCCACCCCATTGGACCCCATCTCCAAGCACCAGGGACGAGGCCTCCCAGCACCCAGCACTGCGCTGTCACGACCCTGCAGGCCTCCTCTGTCCTGAACCCCAACAGGCTCAGGCTCTGGTTGCCCACAGCTCCTAACATGCCCACCCCACACATCTCCACCTGGAGATGGCCCCTCATTGCCTCTGCAGCTCTGGCCCCGACTGCCTACCAATTTCCAAGATGCAGGCTGCAGGGCACCCCCCTTTATAATGCCTTCCAGACCCAACCCTCACCCCACCTTGAAAGCCAGTGATCGCCCTGGATGTTTTTATGTTCGCTTTCTCTGGGGCCTCACACATCCCTCACCTGTGCCGTCCCAGTACCTTGTGGGCAGGGACCATGTCCGTGTCCACCCAGTGCCTGGTAGCAGGGCCCCATGTGCAGGGTGGATGGGCACACCTCACCCTCCCTGGAAGCCCTCTCGGTGCCCCTTGTTTCCCTGTGTCTCCCTGCAAAAGGGAGGAGGGTGCAGGAGCCCAGTGTCACCCTGTGGCACATGTGTGGCCTCTGCTCTTGCTCCAGGCCTGCCCTGAGGGCCACCTGCCTCAGAGCTGCTGCCCAGTCCCAGGCAGGCACAGGGCTGCGGCTGCAGGCTGTAGCCTATGGCTTCCTCAGTGGCAGAGGTGACTCCTCCAGTTGGGCCTGCAGGGCCACCATCCTGGAGAGCAAGGGTCCGGGGGGCACTTAAGCCTCCTAACTAACACCCTGGCTTTGCAGCCTGCCACACTTCAACAGCTACCACCAAGTGATCCAGTCAAGGCCAGGTGGAGCAGGCAGGTGGCCAAGCACAGCCCAGATCCCTGACCACAGAACTGTGAGGGATGGGGCTGTTTGTTACGCAGCAGTGGGTAACGTGGGTATGAAGACAAGGAGGGAGTAGCTCTGAGGCCTGGAGGAGGAAGCCAGTCGCTCACCAGGAGAGCAGCTTCAGCTTCTGCCCCAGGCAGAGGCTGCAGACAGGAAATGCTTGCCCTGCTGCAAGCGTCCCTGGAGCCTGGTCAGGAGCACCCATGGGAAACCAGCTTTAAACTGCCTGCAAGACCTCAAGCTGCCTCTGGGCCTGGAAGTACTCAGTGTCCCAGCCCAGAGAACAGATACCACGGTGTCACCTGCAATGTTCACAGGCCCCTCCAGCAGTCATCACAGTCACAACAGCCCCTGCACACACACGTGCACACACACACACACTTCTGAACGTCTCAAGGCCAGCAGCCCCCAAAGGGACCCAGCACCTGCCTAGTACCGTCTGAAACCACTCAGCCCAGCACTGACCATCCCACCGGATGCCCACGGCCCCACTGAGCTGGGTCTCCCCTGCCCAGACCTGGCCAAGCAGCCCCAGTTCTCACTTTTCTGCACATCTCCCAAAGACTCTGTGAGGGGCCCGCTCCTGGCCACCCTGAGAGCGAGGCAGGCAGCCCCACCCCTCGTGCCCTGAGGCGGGCAGGGGACTGCAGACCTGAGCGCAGCCATAGTGCAGGGGCACAGGACAGCTGCAGGAGGGTGGGGCGGTGGGAGCTGACACCCCAGAGCCAGAGATGCTTAGCTAGAAGCCACCAGGCACATCGCTCCCACACAGGCTGCTGGGTATTGGAGCCACCCCAAGACTGAGGGGACCCATACCCTGGCCAGGGCTGTGCACCATAAGGCCTAGACTCAGGCCGGTCCTCCACACAGACGGCCAACTCCTCCCGGCATCCCACACTAGGGACACAAGGATCCACGTGGCAGAGATGAGGAAACGGAGGCTGAGCTCCCAGGAGAATTTGCAGGTACGTTGTACATCACCCCTGAAACCCTGCCTCTCCTCCATTTGTAGATGTGAGCCAAGGCCACACAGCTTGGAGGGAAGGGGGACACTATGCCGACCCTGGACCACTCCCCACCCAGAGCAAACTAGCTGTGACAGCTGCGAGCGTCCTGGCTCCCGGCAGCTGTCCTGCCTGGTGGCCACTAGCTTGGGCCTATCCTGCCCCACATAGCCTTTGTTCCTTGAAAGGAAGAAGAGCAGGCTCGCGGGGACAGAAACCATGGGGAGGGAGGGGCACCAGTCATGGCCCCCGCCTCAGTCCCAACCACTGCCCTTGAACACACAGGACAGCTTAGGCCTTGGTCTCCTCAGCACAGGGGCAGGTGTGCCAAGCTGTGGGCACCAGATGGGACCCACACTGGATACCAGGATGCCAGGGCCCATGCTGGATGCCTGCTGCAGCCTCGTGGCCCTGGACACCTCCCTAGACATGGATATGGACAGACTCCCTGCACGCAAACGCTGTCCTGTGGTACCACTCAGGCAGGTTCCGGGAAGTGGCCCGTAGGAAGCCAGAGCAGGCAGACCTCACCACAGGCTATGGAGGTGGTGGGCAGCTCCAACCTGGGGGCTGCATGTGCTGCTCTCACACAGGTCACTCCAGATGCCACGGACCCTAAGTGTCACCCCCGCTGGAGCAGAAGAGGACAGGGCCTCGTTCCTCATCCCTCCCACCCAGGATGCTGCTGCACCCATGAATGCAGCCCTGGAGTGGATCAGGAGCCACTCCCCCGCTACGTGTCCTCCCTGCCACTCCTGGGCTGGCAGTCTGGCCTCTACTCAGGCCCATGGCCATGGGATCAGCCTCTCTGGCTGCCTGGAACCCTCCTGGCCCTGCAGCCACCACCTCTGGCCATCTGGGGCCACAGACATCACCCAGAACATAGCAGGTCGGGGCCAAGGCTACCAGTCATCCCTCCGCCCCCCGTCATGCACTCTGCCCTCACACAGCCCTGTGTCCCTGTGGATACCCTCAGAAACGCGCTCTGGCTTTGCATCTCAGAACCACACATGGGCCGCCTTCCAAAGAATACCCCGCCACGTGCCATGGAAGGGGCCTCACCCCCCCGCCTCCCCAGTGAAATGGAAATCAATCACCCTCCTTGTTATGTGCCCCATCCCACCCAAGTCTTCACCCCAGGGACCCTCAAAACAGGAGGTTCTGCTGACCTGGGGTATCAGGCTGGGCACAGCGCTGTCCGTGAGGTGCCACAGCTCAAAGGTGGCTGGGAATCTGCCCACTGCCTGCTGCCTCTGGACCCTTAGCAGCCCCGGGCCCTGGCTCTCTGGACAGTGCCAGGTCAGGTGAAGGTCAAGGTGATCCTAGATGCCCCCATGATAGAGTGAGCACATCTAAGGGGCAGGGGCTTCCTGACTCCATCTTCTCCTCCAGGGACTGTGGAAGAGTGCCCAGAACTGACCCAAGACCAGGTGACCTGCAGCCAGGTGCAGGCCTGAGTGTGTGCTTGCTTCATGGGGCTGACCTGGACCTCACTTAGAAGGGCTGTCCTGGAATGTCCCCCTGAATGTCTAGGTCTTCCCGTATCCTAGAGCAGACATGCCAGCTCATGCCAGGTTTCTGCCCTCTGGCGGAGTCATTCCTGGCAACCAGGGCACCCACCCTGGGAAGGGGGCCATGCACACAAAAGACCAGCTTTGATGGAGGCCTCCAGGGAGCAACATCCCTCCCATCCGAGAGGAAATAAACAGGGCTGCTCCACCTGGCCTGGTGCACTGGGCCATTTTCAACCTAAAGTCTGGGAGCCCTGCAGAGAGAAAGAGGACACTGGCCCGCTCCCGCCTGCTCTGAGCAGCTCCACGAGCCCTACAGCCGGGATCTCCTGCCCAAGCAGCCAGAGCTGGGCCTGCATCATCCTACGGTCACCTCTGATGCCCTTGCTCTGGGGCAGAGGGCCAAGCGCTCACCCAGCAGGACTCACGGTCCCCGTTGGTCTCCTTCGCCCACCGTGGCCTCAGGAGCACACAGGTGGTGGAAGGCCAGGTTCAGCCCCATGGGGCAGGCATAGAGGAGGGAGGAGAAGGGCTGAGCAAGGAGGGACTGGGGGGGGGGACGGCGGACACGGGCACGCTCACTGCCTAGCCAGCAGTCACCTCAGCCCTGAGAGGCCAGGCCCCTAGGAGGCCATGTGCCCTTGGCCAAGGGAAAGGGGCCCGGGTCCCATGCCCAGCATACTTACAGTACCCACACCTGGTCCCGCCTTCAAAAATGAACCCGCTGGGCACAGCCCCGTAGCGCCGCAGGTCCGACAGCTTCCAGTGCCCCATGACGGCCGGAGGGACGTCCCTGGCCAGGACGAGGACGTCATTGCAGAGGTGGAGGGTGGCCGGGCCGCTCTCCAGCTTGGTACCAGGAGCCACCGTCACATGGAACCTGTGCACTGGAGGTCAGGCGTGGTCAGTGGGCGCTGCAGCTGCTCACCTTCCCTGTGCGCGACGTGAGCAGCGCAAAGGACTCAGTGGGGGTGCCGCCTGCCCATGGGGGCCCCTCTTTCTTTGCCCACTCTTTTGGCAGTTCTCACTCAGGTGAGAACTAGGAGTGCTGCCACCTGCAGCCTAACAGCACAGCCCGGCAGTCTCCAAGGGACTCAGCTCCGGCGCTCCAGGGCTGGGGCCAATCCAGAGCCCTTCCTGTTTCACAGAGGGGAAATAGGCAGAGGGTGCCTAGCACCCTGGGAGCATGAGGAGCAAGGTTTATGCCCCAGCCTGCGTCCCAGCTCAGCCTGACGCCAGCACCCTGCTCCCCTCTCCCCACCTGGGAAGACAGCCCAGCTCAGGAAGAGACCGTGCCCCCAGTCTGGGGCACCCCTTCCCCTCCACCCTGGAGCCAGAGGTCTCTAGTTCTAATGCCACCCTGCCAGCCACCTGCAGCCCTGCAGGCAATGCTGGGTCACTCGAGGTGTCTGTATATGTCCTAGGCAGCCCCGATCCCAATGGCAGCCCCTGTCCACCACATGAAGGAAAGGAGTGCCACAGGGCTGGGCCAGGCCAGGCTAGAACCCCCACTGGAGAACCCTCTGGAGAGGTAGGCTGTCCCCTGGACCAGGTGCCTTCAGGGCTCTAGTCCCCTACGTGGGGGGAGGGAGCAGGCATCATGCCTCAGACATCACCAGCTCGGCCACGGGGTGTCACTCACCCTCGCCGAGCGCATAGCGGATGCGGGCATCCCAGGCGCACATGGCCTCGCGGCTGTCAAAGCCCAGCATGACAGCCTGGGACAGGCAGATGATGGCCAGGGTGTGGGCCAGGCCCTCGTAGGGCAGGTTGGGCTCCAGACCACAGATGTCTGCCAGGGTCAGGCTGCTGCGTTCCCGGAGGCCCCTGGTGCGCTCGGCCCGGTCCTTGTAGACCAGCATCAGCAGGCAGTCTGTGTGGATGGGAGAGGTGCGGGCCATCAGGGATTACCAAGAACCCCACACTGGGGCTGGGCAGATGTGGGCCTAGTGAGCCTTATGCCCCATGGCAAGACCCAGGACCCCTGAGATGTCCGCCTCCTGGTCCTAGATCCCACCCTGGCTAAGTGCTGGGCTAGGGAACTGACACAGCCCCCACCCCAAACTGCTGCCTGTGCTGCCCCACCCTGTCCCCGGCCATCCCCAGCCAGACTGCTTCTCCTTGTGCTTGGTTTCCAGGGTGTGGCCTCAGCCCCAACTCTGAGGGCAATAGGGCATTGCTGGGCCTCCTGACCCCACCCTCTGGCCTGACCCATTACTCTCCAGAACTGCAGGCCGCCAGCACAGTCACTGTCCACCAAGGCCCAGATGTAGCTCATCCTGCCCAGCACAGCTGCCCCTGTGTGGCCCTGGGCACAGGTCCTGCCCCAGGAGACCACAGAGGATGCTGCCACTGAGACCCTGCCCATTACCCCTCCACACAGGACTAGCCTCAGTACATAGGGCACCTCTAAACCAGGCCACTAGTGGCCGGGGAACCCAGGACACCCTGCCTTTGCTGAGGATACAGGGCCCTAAAGCAAACCCTATCCGCAGGTGTTTGCAGAACAATCCTGCAGGACACTCAAGCCCGGGAGCCCAGGCAGTGCTCAGGACAGGGTGAGGAGGGGCAGTGGGGCGCGCTCTTGCCAGGCCTTTGAAAAGCAGACACCAGCTTTCTGCACAGGCCCAACAAACCCAGAGACCAGAATCCAGGTGACTGCAATGCATACATCAATTCTGCCGCAGAATCCAGCGCAGAGCCACACACCCGCTCCCTTCCCAGCCCAGCCCCTCAGTCCCAGTCCAGTCACAGCAGAGACAGGCTCAGCATAGCCAGAGGCCAGGTCACAGGCACGCAGGGCCAGAGGGCATCTCTGCGTCCCCTGAGAGCGGCCACAGACCGCAGAGAGGCAGCAGGCACAGCTGTGTGCCAATGAGACTTTGCTGGTGTAAACAGGGCTGGCGGGCTTTTGCTTCTGAGACTCTGTCCTGGGCATGAAGGTTTGTGACCACAAAAGCGCAAAGGCACTCCCAGGGTGAGGGAGAAAAGAACCAGGACCCACGGAGACCTATCTGCCCACCGGTGCTGAGCCAGGTCTGTCCCGAGGACATCTCGAAAGAGACCTCGAGAAGCCAAGCAGTGGGAGAAGCCTGGGCTGGGGAGAAGTAGTCTAATAAGGCATGTGTCCTTATAAGAATGTCCTCCACCGTGCCCGGAGCACCAAGAAACCAAACCCGAGGGACAGCGTAGCATAGAAAGGGCATCGCCTGGGCAACGGAAGCCGCGGGGCAGCAGCGGGCGTGAGCACAGCGGGCTGCCCTGACCTACCCAGGCCTTGGCTGTCTGTGCCCGAGGGGCATGAGGGCCTGGTCAGCTTTGGGCAGATTTGGGCACCATGCACCAAAGGACCAGTGTAGCCAAGTGGCTGTCCTCCTGTCACTGCCCTGCCCCAGGCAGGGGGCCCCTCTGCCTCCCCACCTGCCCCACAGTGCTAGCACTTCCGCCAATGACCAGCTTCCGCAGCTGCCTCCTAAGGCCTGCAATACAGCCCTGGGTACCATCACTGCTGCCCACACGTGGGCCCAGCATCCCCTTCTGACCCCAGAGCAGCGGGTGGACTTGCGTATGAGAGCTGCCCCTCTGGGGCCACCCAAAGACTCCCTCTGCTCCGCTCCTCCTGCAGTCCCTGTGCTGTCCCTGCTGGCCCCCCACACAGGCCACTGCCCTGGACCAGACATCCACACTGCCCTCTCAGGCCAAGGCTGTGCTGTGCCCCTGCCCTCTGCAGGGCTCACCCAGATGCCTCCCTCAGGAGTCCCCACTGTCCCCTCACAGCCACCCCCAGCAGCTGTGGTGTCCCTCAGCGTTGGCGTTCAGGCTGCCCGTTTTCCTGAGCTCCTGAAGGCCACCCACTTCAGTAACCACCCCAGGCTGGACAACACCTAGCCTGGAGGAGGGGTAGACCTCTGTCCAGGAACAGATGGCTCCTGTAGGGGCAGCTGGCTGGCCTGGCATGGGCGGTGTGGCCTCCCGAATTCAAGGAGTCACATTCCATCCTGCAATCCCAGCTCTCTGTGAGGCTGAGGCAGGAGTATTGTAAATTCAAGCCTTGCCAGCTTGGGCAACTTAGTGAGACTCTGTCAAAATAAAAATAAAAAGGGCTGGGGATGTAGCTCAGCATAGAGCACTTGCCTAGCTTGTCCAATCCCCACTACTGCAAAGGAAGCTGCACCCCCGAGTATGGTGGAGAGAGGAATCTGCAGGCTCTCCCATTCACTCCATACTGGAAGGGACATCAGCTTACAGGCTCACAGCCTCCAGTACCACAACTTAACTCCCAAACAGCCCTGGGTGGTGTGTGTGATCAGCTGCAGCTACTTCCTATGAAACCTTATTCACAGAAACAGAAGGTGGCTGGATTTGAGCCTGAGACCAGTTTGCCGACTCCTATATGTGGGTGCTGGCACCATGGGCCACCAAGCAGGTCACCTCTGGCCTGTGTGTGGCAAGCCTATTTGGGGGGCGGCATGCAAGGCCCCATGTTTGTCCCCAAGACCCTCTCCTGACGCCCCAATGTCACCTGGCTGGTCTCTCTGAACTCTGCCTACGAGTGCAGACTCCACCTACCCCTTCCTACACACACAGGGTCTCAGCAGTGGCTTTAAACTATGTCCCCTCCTAACCCTGGAACCATGAGTGTGGCATTTGGGGAAAGGTAGTGTCAAGCCAAGAGCCTCAAGATAAGGTGGACCTCAGCTGTCCTGAGGTCACACCTGGACCTCAGGCTTTCAGCCCCATAGTCTTGAACTTGAGACCCTCCCAACTCAGCATCCCAGAGTGTTGGGGTCACAGGATGGAGTGTGACCTTTTGAATAAAGGAGGCCACATCCCACCACACCAGGCCAGCCAGGCTGTCCCTAAAGCAGCCATCTGTCCGTGGAAAGAAGTTTGACGCAGTGAGTGTCCTTGTGAGAGGCAGGAGAGGAGGGAGACAGGAGGAGGACAGGTGGACTCAAATCCAGGGACTGGAGTGACAGGACCACAAGCCGAGGACACCTGGAGCCACAGGAGCAGGAGGGTCCCACACAGAGCCCCACCCACACCTGGACTGCGGACCTTCGGGCTAGTGTCACTACGTGACTCCCGCAGCTGCCCAGGGAGACACAGGGGCATTTTCAATACAAATGGAGCCAGGGGAGGCCACGCAAGAGAACGAAGCAGCCAACATCCTCCCCAGCTGACCTTGTTTGAGCTCCACAGCCTGGCTGCAGGGCGGGGCCAGGTGGCCAACAGGGCGCCCTTGCATGGCAAGGGCAGCAGCGCCGCTCCAGCCCCTCCCCCAGCCCCACCAGCCCAGGCTGGAGTCATCTCTGACAGCACCCGGCTACCACAGTGACAGGGCGGGAGGTGGCTGCTTCCCGGCACCCACATCGCTGGGGATGATGCCTAGCAGAGGGACTCCGGACCTACACCGTCCCACCGCACCCCTCCCAGAGGCTGGGTCATTTGCCAGTGCTCCCTGCATGGCTGAGGAGATACATGGTCACCTGCCTGCCCAGAGCCACGGGGCTTGGGCGCAGCCGGGACCCCCACTTCAGACGCAGGGTCTGGGGGGTGGCATGTGCCTGAGGAGAAGGCACTGGGAAAAAGAAAAAAAGAAAAAGAGAAGGCACTGGGTCCCTGGGATGGAAGGGGACCAACGATGAGGCAAGGAGGCCCAAGGTGGGGAGGGTCTCCCACTCAAACACATCCGCACCAGTGTGTGCATGCCCAGGCACACCCCATGAAGAGCCTTGCCAGCTTGGACAAGGCTGGGGTCTGGTGCTGGGAGCCTGACCCTGACGGGATGTATCAGCGGGGGCTTGAGCCGTGACGGATGTGGGGGATGCTGGGGTGTTAGCATCCTCTTGAGGGGCCCCAGAGAGCCACTGGCCTTGCCCTGAGAGGACACGGGGCAGCTGATAAAGCGCACCCTGACCTGTACACATGCTCCCTCACACACAACTGCTCACATGTATGTGCACGTGTGATGAACATGTGCTCTGGCACACATGGGTGTGCATACACACTCTCACCCCACACCCACGGGCACCCAGTGAGGGCACAGCTGGACCCAGCCCCTCCTCTGCCACCCCTGGCTGCTATGCACCACGCCCCAAGAAGTAGGTACACCTGGCGGTGGCAGAGGCAGCCCAAGAACCCAGCGCGAGCCGTGCCAGGGAACCTGGGGGAGCAGCAGTGGCCACACAGGCCAGGAGCAGCCGCCGGGCCAACTGTCCAGTGCCACCCTGCAAACTCAGGTATCCAGCATGGGAGCCACCATCCCGCCCTCCAGGGAGCCCGGCAGTGCTGGGTGTGTGAAGACAAGGAGCCAGGGCCAAGGCTTGTCAGCTCTGGAGGCAGTGAGGACCCCGGGGGCCCTGAGCCCCTCCCCCCACCTCCATCCTGGTGCACAGCTCTGCTCATCTCAGAATGCTGTGGCACTCCCAGAAGCGTGGGTCACCAAGAGGACCATCAGCAAAGTGCCACTCACAGGCCAGGAGCAGGTGGCCCAGTGGGGCAGGTCAGGGACCACCTGGGTGTGGGGCTGGGGGTGTTTCTAGGAGGGGCCGTTGTAGCAGCCCCAGGGACACACTGTCACTGTCAAGGGCATGGCCAGCGCAAAGGCCCTGGGTGGAGCTTGAGTGGGCTCTGGAGCCCAGAGGCAGGCCTGGCTGTCTCCAAAGCCTACCCCGGCTACAGCATGGATGGGCAGAGGCACCCGCCCGGTACAGCACGAAGAGCAGACATGGGCTGGGCAGAGCAAAGGCCAGAGGCAGCACAGGGGTCAGGGAGGCCCTCAGCAGCCTGGGGGCAAGCCGGGCGGTGATAAGGGCTCTGTGGCGTGAGGTGCGAGCGCCAGGTGCGCTGGGCTGGGCCGGGCAAGAGAGGTGCAGCCGAGGGACACAGAGCCGGGCAGCTGGGCCAGTGTCGGGGATGTAAAAATAACCGTGCAGTCATGCTCTCCAGATGCCGTCAGAGCCAGGGCTGAGGGCGGCCAGGGAGGAGGGGGGACGATGGACGGACGGAGAAGGGCCTGGAGGCCGGAGAGGAGGGGGCGCGGCCACAGTGCCCAGCAGCATGGGAGGCTGGGCCCCGGGAGGTCAGGGTGGCCTTGAGGCAGCACCCCACAGAGTGTGGGCAGGAGCCCAAGGGGACCCTGCTGAGCACAGGGTGGTCAGGAGAGGGTGGACACAGGGGGTTGCAGAAGAGGCCGGCACTGGGCCATGACTGACGCAGGGAGGAAGCACTCTGCTCACCATGCCGCTGCCTGGCACGGTCACACCCGGGCCACCCAGAACACAGACAGGCACACAGTAGCAGGACTCAGTGTGCTGCCTGCTCAGCCACCTTGAAAGTCCTGGTAGTGTCCAGGCAGGGACCGACTGTGCCCTGCCTGAGAGCCCCGACGAGGATGTGACTCTGTCACACAGCGCTCAGGTTCCCCGGCCCTCGGGGCCACGCTCTATCCTGTGGTGTCACCGTGGGGAGAGAAGACCCAGCCACAACCCCAGCCTGCCTTCAGCGGGGGACAAAGGTGTCACCCTAACCCACAAAGGAGGCGGTGCAGATGACCCAAAGCCATGCCAACTGCGGATGGGACCTGGGCACCACCTCGAGACCCACATCGGCCTGGGGCACCTACTGTCACGGCAGAACCGTCCAGGGCAAGAGGCTGGGTCCTGGAGCCACAGACTGCTGCAGATATCCCAGGGGTCCCGGGACTCAGGCCTGGAGCCCCTCCTGTACTGGGTGTGGGCTCCAGGCCTCTGCTGTCACTGTGACCACTGTGACCGGTGGACAGGTATCCTCCTGGTGTGTCTCCGAGGGGTGGCAATAAGCTGGGACCCAAGAGACAGAGTGAAGATCACCAGTCCCAGCCTGTCTGGGCTAGAACCTCAGGGGTTCACTGCCTAGGACCACCCCAAGGCCCTGCCAGCCTGGGCGCCCACCCCCCTGGTGGTTTCTGCACCGTGTCCAGGGCAGCCCTTGGGAGAGCAGGGAACAGCCTCTCCAGGCCCTGAACACCAGGAAACACTGTGGCTGCACCCCAGCAGGATGCCAAGGTGCTTCCCAGGCAGAGCCTCCCACCAGGGGAGTAAGAGAGGCACCAGCTCCAACCAGTGGGCTCCAAGCGGCACAGAACACTGACCTACCACAGCCAGGGCCGCTGAGGGAGAAGGTCCAGATATGGACTCCAGCCAGGCCAGTGGAGGCCTCAGAGCACAGTCCTACGGACCAGCACCCTGAAACCCAGCCCCACGCAGGAGACCACACAACCCAGGACTCAGCAGCATTTGTCCCCTGCAGCTCCAGCCTCTGCATGTCCCAGCTTTGTGTTCTCTGCCAACCAAGCTTTGCCCCAAGAGCAGGTGCCACCTGGGCAAAGCCCAGCACAGAGTACCCCCCAAGGAGCCACCCTGCTCCCCACCAACCAGCCCCATGCTGCCTGTTGGGACCCCGGGGAAGGAAAGCATGACCTTTACTCAGACCGTGGATTTCGCATGACGGGAAAAAAGGCTGTGCGCTTCAGCCCCATACACCGGGACCAGGGAGGCTTGGGGAGCGAAGAGTTGGGCGCCTGGAGGGTGTGGGGTTTCAAGGGACTGCCCTAGACATCAGCCCAGTCACAATGACTGAGAGCTCAGCTCCAGGGCAGTGGGACAGAGGGCAGGACTCCAGGTACATCCATACCATTACTGCCCACCCGTCCCAATCCCATCCAAGCCTGCCCTGGGATCAGCCCACCCCTGGCTCACTGGTTGTCCACCGCAAGGGCCTCTGCTCCTCACCATGGGGACCCCAGATATGCCTGAGAGCCAGGGACCCTCAGCACCTTCCCGACAGCCAGCACATGCTCATGTCCCCAGCCCTGCCCCAAGGACGCTGTCTCTGATCCAGGCGGGGACACTCTTCTGGGTGGACATCTTCCCATGGTGACCTCCCTGCCCCCCTGGCCTCTGTAGGGTCCCACGGAGACACTGACCCCTGTGTCTCTGAACAAGCTCAGTTCCTCCAAGTCCACCACCCCATGGAGCGGGGCTCAGTCCTCAGACCCACAGGGAGCAAGTCACACCCAGCCCTGTGCCAGCCTTGGTGGCCTCCCTCACTGGTAGTGCCGGCCCAGTCCCCCAACTGCCAGACAGCCTGGTGCCTCTGAGGACAGGGACCCCACACTCGGGGCAGCACAGGGCCTGGCACGAGGACTGAGGAAGTGTGGGGCTCCTAGAACAGGGCCAAGTCCTAAGCAGGAAGCGATTCTGTCCACAGAGCAGCTGCCCCTCTCCGGGAGTGGACAGACGCCCGGCGCCTGCATGCACCCTGCCCAGCGTCCCCTGCAGACCCGGGGTGGCTCCAAGGCACCTGTCCCCTGAAACAGCTGCAGCCTTCGGCTCTGCCTGTAACGGCTCCCGGCAGCCGCGGAGCTCCTCACTGACTTCCACACTGGAGGCGCTGGCTGCGGACCAGGGCTGCAGGGGGGTGGGGGGGACGACTCTGCACTCTCCCCGGAGAACTGCGCCCAGTCAGGTTGGCATCACTCTCCCAGGATGCACTGGTGGGACCCTGCCCACCTGGCACTCCAGCCCGGCCCCAGGACCCCATGCAGCTCAGGCTCCTGTGCTGAGCTGGGCACCAGCACAATGTGGCCCCCAATGAGGACGGTAGCTTTCTGAGGTTCCCTTGTCACACTACGGGAGGCTCTGGGCTTGGGCCCCCCACGAGGCCCCCACCACAGCCCCTCTTCTGGACGGGCAGCTGCTGGCTCCAAGGGCTCCGTGGAGAGGGCACGTTCCTAGCTGCCTGCGGCTCCCGGTGGAGCAGGGTCCCTGTCCCGGCACCGGGCTGGAGGCGCTCTGGCTCTCCGGTTACCACCAGGCCGGGTTTCAGGGCTCCACCACTGAGCTATTTCAGGCAAGCTGGTGCCCTCGGCGGCATCGGAGGGGCCAGATGGGGACCCGGCCACCCACACCCACACTGCCCCGCTGCCTGCCCAGCACTCACCTGCCACCGGTGACGGCTTGCGCAGTACGAGCCACCTACTCTTCCACTGCAGGAAAGAGACAGCGTGAGCAGACGCCCCGAGCGCCCCCCCCCATGCCCCCGCCATGCCCCGACCTTCTTGCCGTCCCGCAGCTTGACCTGGCCCTCCACCAGCGCCGCCTCGGTCATCTTCTGTCATGGTTCCCGCCGCACTCGCCACCACCGCGCCCTCTCCCTGCGCCCCAGGCGCCTGAGCCCAGGGTCACTTTCAAAATAGCTGGGAGGGCCCTGGGCTGGGCCAGGAGGGCGGGCCGAAGCAGCGGGCGGGGACTAGGGACCTGGCCACAGTGGCAGGGAGGGGTAGGGTCTCAAAGCCTGGCCATCCAGGTGGAACCGGCAGGGAGGTGGCTGCTCCCCCGCACCTGTGCTCCATCCCCACTGTCCGTGCCCGGCAGCCCCTGTGGTGTGGCCACCTGAGGCCACCTGAGTGAGGCTGGCATAGTCTGGAGCTCAGACATCTCAGGCCTTGTAGGGGTGGGGCGGGGCGGGGACAGCCTTCCAAATGCAAAGAAACCCCGCAAGGGACATTGGCTTGCAGGAGGATAGTATCCAAGTCTGTCCTGTCCTCAACCTCCCTGGGCTCACCCTCTGGTGCCTGACCTTCCCCTAGACCACTGGGCGGGAGGGCAGTGTAACCACAGGCAGTCCCAGCCCAGGACACGCACAGTCCCTGGGCCTCCTCCACTGCCCAGAGGAGCTACTGCCTGGGCAGGGATGGGGCCACAGGGTGCACTGATGACCCACCTGTCCCCAGTCCTGTCCCATTTACCTGGGCTTCTTCTGCAGCCCAAGTGCTCTGGGAGCCTGACAGGTCTATGCCGCAGGTGCCCCACATCTGAAGAACTCCTCAGGACCCAGGACTCAGAGCCCCTGATGTGGTTGGGGACAGGGCTGGAGGCGGAGGCAGTGGGCACCAGGACAGACAGCGCAGGCTGGCCCTGGAGCCCCTCCCCACACCTGAGTGGCCAGAGCTGATTCTGACGTCCCCGGGCGGAGCAGAGAACAGGGGGCACAGGAAGACACCTGCGCGCTGCCAGCCATCCCACACGAGGTGCCCGTCCAGCACCCTGCCTGATGGCACTACCTCAGAACCCCACGACAGCCACCAGGAGTGGGTGGCGTGGGGGGCTGTCACCACAGACACACCCGCTGCCCTGGATGCCTGGCTACTGCTGGACCCCACAGGGAGGGGCAGGGCCCCGTGCATTCCCGGGCACTGGTGCTGGCTCAGGCCTCGCCACACCCAGTGCTGCACCTGCTCCTGCTCTGGCCCGGAAATGCAGGCACGGGAGGAACAGGCAGTTCCCTCCCCCACTCCCTGTGGCCAGACCCTCTGCAGTCACCAGAACTGTGGATGTCAGGGACAGTGACCTCCAAGGAGGAAGAGATGGGCTTGCTCCTCTGTGACCCTGGGCTGTCTCCTGCTCCTACTAGTGCCTCAGTTTCCCAGGTGTTACGGTCAGGGTTCCAGGGAAACGCTCCACCCCCAGAAGCAGGAGTAAGTGGACTGGAAGGAGGTTGGCCTCTCGAGGAACTGAGTGATAGCTGGGGAGGAGGGCCCTGTGGGGATGACCCAGCCTGCAGTACTGGACACTGGACACCACACTGCACCCTGGGTCACATGTGCACTGCCTGAGCTCACAGTACGGTACTGCCACTTGACTCTGTGGCCTGGGTGGCCAGCACCACCACCGGGCCCTGCAGCCACAGGACACTGCCTCGGCCCTGGCTCCACAGCTAGAGACTTCTGCCAAACAACGCTGCTCTGTCGTTGTCCAGGGGCTTTTCTCAGCTTCCTGCTCTGGCCTGATGTTGCTACCATGAGCTCCAAGTGTGACAGTGCGTGAGTCTCACTTTCTAATATTTGGTTTTTTGAGACACGTCTCACTATATAGTGCAGGTTGGCCTGGACTACATAGCGATCCTCCTGCCACAGCCTGCTGAGTGCTAGGATTATAAGTGTGTGGCCCCATGCCTGGCTCTTTCAAAACAACTAGTTTCACACCCAGGGAGGACCAGACCAGGCAGGCTGCCTAGCCTGGCATCAGCATGTAGCTCTGTGAGCTGGACAGAAACACCCTCTGGCTACATGTTCCCAGCATTCCCTGGGTTAGGACGGAAGTGATGGCTACCACACGTGGGCCCGGCCACTGGGTCCCCCACCCAAACTCTTTCCACCAGCCACAGGATGGGACAAGGAGCTGGGGCTCAGCGGTGCCTGCAGTGAGACCATGAGCTCGAGGAGCTGACAAAGGGCGAATGGGTCGGGTGTGGCCCTGTCTGACAGGACCGGTGCCCTCAGCAGAGGACAGAGACGGCAGAGCGCAGTGCTGTCTACACACCCAGCGAGGGGGGCTCCCACAAGAGGGCAGAGGCGATGGCCACGCCACAGTCGTGGATGCCTGGCCTCCTGCACTAGGGGACAGCACATCTCTGTCACCTTTGTGATGTTCCACTGTGGCCATGGCCACAGTTTGGATGTGCAGCGGAGCATACTGGACCTCGGTCAGTCCTTGGGCCACTGGGGGGAGAGAACCTTTAGGGGGCACTCTGGTGGGAGGCCTTTAGGCCCTTGGTGCGTGGCTTCAGGGACAGCAGGACCTTGGCCATCCCCACTCCCCTGTCTCTGCAGTACACAGACACATCCCCAGACCTTTTAATTGCAAATATATAAATTATTGCAGTTTCAAAGAAAACATAACCAGAAGTCTAAATAAACTGTTTTGAAACAAACTTAAGTTTTTATCACAGCAGTTTCATTTCCCCCCCAGATGTCTCAGGATAATTTTGTAAATAAATTTCTAACACTAAAAAGAGACTAAGTTCAATAACCAAAGCACATGCTGCTTACATTGAAAGCAAAGTACACACATACACACACACACACACACACACACACACACACACAAATACTTCTTTTAGGGTCAGGTGAAACTCATTTCCTTGATTTTTGTTTCATCTTAATATGCTTAAAATTGTGGGATAATTTATAATCACTAAAATGCATTACTAATGTGTACTCTTTTAAACCAAATATAATAGTAAAATTATATGTTCCCAACTAGGACCTCATGGATGGTAGGCAAGCAATCCCCCTCCCCATAGTTTTTTTTATTTTGAGACAAATTCTCATTAATTCACTAAATTGACCAGGCTAGGCTAGAACTTGCCACCTTCCTGCCTCAGCTTCCCAGAGCACTGTCTCTCTCTCACTTCCTGGCCATGCAGACCCTCCTCCCACTTCTGCCTTGCCCACAGGCCCACAGCAAACTGACCATGGGCTGAGATCTCTAAAACTACGAGCCCATATCACCTTTTCCTCACTGCAAGCTGATCTGTCTCCGGTCACATGTGTGCCTGAAAGTCACTGCCATAGACCTACATGTCACCCAAGTATCACAGGTGAGGAATTTGTAAGTTAATGTATCTGGAGGAGGGGCCTTTGGGAGGTAGTGGGGTTCCACAGAGGTGATGAGGGCCCCCAGGGTAGCCCTGCTGGCTTTAGAAGGAGAGGACAGACTCCAGTGGACAGCTGGCCCTGGCTCCCACAGGAGCCTTGCACCAGGTAATAATGCGGTGCAAGACCTCACCAGATGCCCAGAAGGTGCTGGTGCTGGTGCACGGACCCCCAGATCCATGAGCAGCACAGATCTCTGTGTCAGCCGTGGGCTTGTCTCTGGGACACAAGATCCAAAACCCTCAGTTCAAGAAGAGAAGATGTCATTTAGGTCACAGCTTCAGAGGTTCAGTCCATGGTCAGCAGTTCCAAGGCAGGGCATCACGGCAGAAGGACTGTGGGGAGCAAGATGTTTGATTCACAGGGGCAAGAGAACAGAGCAGGGAAATAGCACCAGACAGGAAGGGCTGGGGATCACACACAGACCCCAAGGCCATGCCTCCCTGAGCCGCCAAACACAGCCAGGGTGTGTCCCACCCACCCCCACACTGTTTTTCTTCCGGTCAAGTTGACAGATCATAATTAACAGCTGTAACCTCTATTTCTTATAAGTTATCTGACCTCAGGAAATTTGTTACAGTAACAAAATGAACTATGATAACCATAAACATCATTCCAATAAATGGGAAAAGTTTCACAAATTCATAAAAGTGTAACTTCGTGTAAGCGGTTCAAGCAATAAAGTCCCCAACCCATCCTGCCAATATTTAAGACCCAAATGAGTGCCCAGGATCTTTCTGTAAGGAAGACACCAGGCCGGGTGACCCATCAAGGAGTTCAAGCAAACTTCTAAGCACCGTGCCTTGCACATCTTGTACAGGCCCCAGGGAGCTGGGATGAAAGCAAGGACCGCTGACTGTGCCATGTAAGCCTTGACAGCAGGGTCCAGACTCAGGGAGAGATCAGGGGCCAGACTCAAAAGCATAAACACCAAATCCTAAACAAAACACGAAGTAAACACAAAGGCAAGAAAACAAAAAAGCACATGTCCATCAGGGACCCTGGGGCTGGTCATGCAGCAGGGCCAACCAGAGAGGCTTATTGGAAAAGGCCTGGCAAGGAAATGGGCACAGAGCAGCCTGGAGAACTGGCTGGGTCAGCAGGAGTGGGCACCTCCCTGGCTTTGAGTGGGGGCATCACAGCTGCAGAGGGAGAATATGGGGCGTGGTGCACAGTGGGAGCAGGGCAGGGCTTCGCTGGGCTTTCCGTCAACTCCAGGGTGCCGGGCACTGGTATGGGAAGGGCCTGGGCTCCCAGGTGCCCTCAGAACCTGGCTCATCCCTCAGCCATTGCCTGACCCAGTATGGCCTCTGCCTTGTGCTCTACCAGCCCTCCTCTGAGGCCAGCTGTGTACATTGCCTCTCCTACTGGGAAAGTCATCTAGGAAGGCTGTGGTCACTCCACAGGTCAGCGGATGACACTGAGAAGGCACTGCATTCCTGAGAAGGCAGCTGTCCTGCACATCCATGAGAGCCGGCTCTGAGTACCTCCGCCCAGAGAGGCCTGGGGGCGAGGTGCGTGCCTGGCACACCCTTCCATGCTGTGCCTGTGCGCCTGGCAGAGAGGGGCTCGGGGAGAATCCTGTGGACCAGTGGCAGGTCACGGAGCAGGAGGAGCCCCAGCACCTGGGCACAGAGGACCCTGGACCAGCACCCACAGGGCTTCATGGGGAGTAGAGAGGCCAGGCTGGGGGAGGGACGGAGGTGCCACCCACAGCCTGGGGCAGCTGGGGGCAGCACGCAGGTGTCACCAGCATGGCCCCTGGCAGGTGAAGCTGGGCAGGGAGAGCGGAGGCACCTGTCCGGGACAGGCCCTGAGCTCAGTGCCCTCAGCGCCCCCGAGCTCCCCACCGCTCCCCCTGCCTGCAGCTCCTAAGGCCCCCAGTGCTGGGCACCGTGGGCACCGCCTCCTGCTGACTGTGCACCCTGTCCTTGTCACAGTGGGGGCCCTGGCCGGCTCCCCACACCGAGACCCGGAGACCGGGGCAGACCCAGCTCCTCCCACGGTCGGGGGCGATGGCTGGCCCATCCTCCATACCCACCTCCCCGTGCCAACTGGGTGGAGCCTGGCCTGGGCTCAGCACAGCAGGACCCACCACAGTCACAGTGCTCCATGTGGCCCCAGGCCCGTCAGAGGAGTCCCTGCAGTCAGGCTGCCGCCGTGAAGCCAAGGGCCCCACAGCAGATGATCTGTCCCCTTCCACGGTTAATATTTCCCGCATGACTTGGCTGGGGTCCAGACTATGTTTCTGCGCTGCCCCGGGACAGCCCAGGAGGTGGACCCTGCCGCTACCTGCCTGGGTGGCCCTGGTGCCTGACCTCTGTCCTCTGCCTGAGCCCTGGACCTTGGGGCTGGACGCTCTGTGGGGCCACAGGCCTCCATCTTATTCACAGAGGAGCCCAGGCTGGGGAGGCAGGACACAGCAGCATGGCTGGGTCTCTGACCACCTTTATTGTCCTCAAGGCAAGCAAAGGTGAGAAGGCAGGACACCCTTGCCCAGGGCCTATGAGGGGGGCAGGGGCCGCTTGGCGGGCCGTATCCGGTCACTGATCCAGTCCACGTAGTTGGCCACGCGCGTGTAGACGCCTGGCTTGTTCAGCCGCCCGCAGCCGTCACCCCAGCTGATGATGCCGTACAGGTAGGCCACCCCGCTCCTCTCGCAGACCAGGGGCCCGCCTGAGTCCCCCTGGGGCAGAGACAGGCTCAGGGCCACCTTCCCCAGCCCAGCTATGCTCTGAGCCTTGGGACAGGGGACTCTCAGAGATGATTTTCAGACAGCGCAGGACAGTGTTTCACTGGACAGCGATTGTCCGGCACCTCTAAACCTGCTCTCCAGCCGCACCCCCACCTGGCTTTCACCCCATAGCTGAGTGCTGTCTTTGGCTTGGACCCTCTCCAGTGTGACCGCCAGAGGCCATACAGCCAAGCTGCGCGCTAGCAAAGGCTGGGCCACTTCTTGCCTCACCCTCCTGGCTGCTGAAAATCCCGGCCTCTCTCAGACTCAAGTACTCGCCCCCCCATGGCCCCACCCTTCCCAAGCACACAGGGTGCAGCCAGGCCCCACCCACTCGACCCCATCAGAGCTGTGCCATCTTGGAAGAGAGATCTAACCTCTCTGGGACTCAGTTTCCCCACCTATAAAGTGAGGCATAAAGCAGCTCCTCTGTGGCTGTGTGGTGTGCAGCCCTGGCATTGACTAATCAACTGACTGACTGATTGACTGATTGAGAGGAATTGAGGCCAAGGCGTGTGCCAGCTGTCATGTGGTCCTCACTGGACGTGAGACGTGAGCTTTATCTGTGTGACCCCTGTGTGCCTGTCTCTTGGCCTCAGTCTCCCCATCTGGGCACCCATGCTGGGCTGCTGGAGACATCCCTGAGCCTCCTGGTGTGCAGGCCTGGCCTCCCACCTGGCAGGCATCAGACTTGCAGTCGAAGTAGCCGGCACAGAGCATGTTGGGGCTGATGTCGGCGCCATACACCTCTGGGCTACTGCACTTGTGGTCGGCCACGATGGGGACAAGCGCCTCCCGCAGGGAGCTGGCATAGCCACTCACCTCTGCGGGACAGGGCTCTCTCAGGCTGGGGAGCCCAGAGGAGGGGCTCTGCTCCCCACCCAGGCAGGCCACCACTCACGCTCGTCCACGTGGCCCCAGCCTGAGATCTGGCATTTGTGCCCTGCGGGGAAGGAGCTGCCGGGCTCGGGCAGGCAGATGGGCTGCACAAACTGGGAGCGCACGGCACAGCGGTCGCCCTTCTTCTTCAGCCGGATCAGGACTGGAGCGAGGTCAGGTCAGATTGGGCCAAACGCAGATCCCACCACGTGGGGCGTCCTGGCTGCCGCCCTGGACCCCATGTCCCTCGGAGCCCCAGCTCACCCAGGTCGTGTTCGCTGGGGTTGAACACGGAGTACAGCGGGTAGGGGATGTATTTCTCTATAGCGAATGTCTGTGTCACGTCCGTCGTGCGGTTGAAGATGTGCTGGCCCAGCACCACTGAGACGCTGTCTCTGGGGGGGCTGCACGGCAGGGTTGGCAGGAGCACAGGGACCCGGCCCTCTCCTTGGGCCCCTGGCCAGCCCTCCCCAGCCAGCTGTGGCCACTCCCAAACAGTCTTTCTCTGCCATAGGGCACAGAGCTGGCCCCTAGGCTGCCCCTCTGACCCCATCGACACCAATTTTCCTCTGCAGGGCAGGGCCTGAGCCCAGTGGGACAGAGTGGGAACAGGGGACAGAGAACAGCTTCCAGAGAATAGCCAACTGGGTGGGTCCTGGCCTGGGCTCAGCACAGCAGGACCCACCACTGTCACAGTGCTCCAGGCTGTCCCTTCTGGCTTAAGCCCTCACCCACTGCAGCATGGGGCTGGGAGTCGTGGCCAGCAGCTCACCCAGCTGATCTGAGGCTCAGGGTTCTGGCCTCTGGGCAGGATGTAGGGGGCCTCAGCCCCAAAGACCAGGAGACTACTGAGCGGGCTGCACCCGTTTCTCTGGCTGTGTAGTGACGGGTGGGGGTCTCCCACGCACGCTGTCACCAAGCACTGAGGCTCTGGCTGGGGTGGACCACTGGCCAGGTAGCGTCCCCTCCCGCCTGGGGCCCTGGGAGTCCCACAGGGTCAAGGGGCAACGGGATGCGCATGATGCGGCCAAGTGATGGAGGCCGGGGCTGCAGCGACGGCAGAGCAGGGTGAATGATGGGGCATGGGCTGGATGGCCGCCAGGCTGGCTCAGGCTGCATGTTCACCTGCTGGAGAAGCAGTGAGCAGCGGACACCACCCAGCAGGTGTGGATGAGGCTCCCAGCGCAGAAGCCGTCCCTGATGTAAATGGCAGCCAGCCAGGGGTGGGAGCCAGGCAGCGAGGATGACCCGCCAATGATGCGCGGCCGCAGGAAGGTCCTCTTCTTGTGCCTCCGGCCACAGGTTGGGCGCGGGGATGGGGCTACCTCAGGCAGCATGGCCAGGACCTCAGCGTGTGGCAGAATGACTCTGGACAGGGATTCTGGGGGCAGAGGTCCCCAGGTTACTGCCTGGGCCACAGGATGGGACTCTGTCTGGACCCACTGGCCTGTGGCCCAGGTCTGGCCCATTTCCAGCCTGTTTCTCTTCCTGTGGCTAGGAGAGCAGAATACTGACTTGAGGCTCTGTAAATGCCAGGGTGGCCTACACATAGGGCTGGTCTGAGGCCAGTGGAGAACCGTGGGGTCCCTGGGGGCCACCTGCCCTGGCCTGACCCCAAGGCACTACCAGTGTCCCCCACCCCCCTGGGCCATGTCCCAAGGCTGCACCACAGGCTGCCAGGTGGCAGTACTCCCAGGAGAGCACATGGTCCTTCACCACATAGCACCAGGGCCGCTCATCCTTGTCTGGGTTCCTGGAGGGACGGGGAGAGGACGGGGTGAGAGAGCAGCACAGGGTGACCTCTGCACAGCTCTGCAGAGGTGCCCAGTCCCATACGAGCTGCAAGTGCTGACCGGCAGAAGGCATGGGGGCCCAGACCCAGCAGGGCTGCGGCGTCCACCGAGTCCACGTGCAGCTCCTGGTAGAGCAGGTCGGAATTCCAGGCCAGACAGCCCAGGCCCGAGGCTGCCGTGCTGGCCACACCACGGTACTCAGTGCCGTTGCCCACGAAGCAGCTCTCGGAGGGCACTGCGGGTGGCAGGGTGGGCACGGGGCCATGATTAGGCTGGGCTCTGCCCTTGCACACCCCCAGCTGCCAGGCCCCTGTGTGTGGCTCACCAATACTGCAAAGCCGCCCGGAGTAGCCCAGCGGGCAGGCACAGACACTAGTCCCGGTGGCCATGATGAGGTAGCAGGTGCCCCCGTTCAGGCACAGGCTGTTCAGGCATGCTGGGAAGGCTCAGCAGCTAGGCCTGGGCCTCAGGGGTCCCTCGGATCTGCCAGGGCATCCCCCGCTGCCCAAGCACCCCCAGGCTGGCGCGGCACTGTGTACCTGTGTGAGGGACGCCTCTGCACCGCACCTGGCCCTGAGTGCAGTTGCACTGCTCCACACGGCCCTGGTGCACGCGGGCCCAGTGGCTTCCTGGCTCCAGGTACTCGTGGCGGGTCTCATCGAAGCACTTCTCTGGGAGTCTCACAGTGAGCCCCATCTCTGTGCCCCACCACCCCGCAGGTCCCCGCCCCACATGTGGGCAGCACTCCCGCCCCACTCTCCTGTGGCCCTCAAGGTCCCAGGCCTCACCTGTGCTGCATTCCCTGCCTGTGAAAGCTGGGGAGCAGGTGCAGTGGTAGGATGTGGGGTCCTGGGTGCTAGAGCAGGTGCCGCCGTTGAGGCAGGGGCCAGAGGCACAGGGGTCCTGAGCATCTAGGGATGGGGGAGCAGGAGTCCTCAGGGCTCCCAGGGGCCTTCTTGGGGACCTCCATCCCTAAGCTGCATCACATGTGCCCTGAAGCCCCACCCCACACTGTCTTAGGCAGGCCTTGGCCACGGGACCGGGCTGCACCACCAGAGGGCGCTGTGGCCCTGCCAATAGCTTGTGGCCACCAAGAGGCCAGGAGAGGACAGATCCTTTGGCTGCCAGCAGCAGATCTTGGCCCTTCTGCCACTGTAGGCGGGACTCCTGCCCCAGGCCAGCGCTGTCTTCGTGCAGTCTCCACCCGCTCAGCACTGTGACCCCACCGCTCCAAGCCCAGGGCTCAGGCTGCCCCACCCATACCCACCTGGGCCCTGTGGTGGCAGCGCAATCTCCACACAGTAGCCCCAGGCCCTGTCCCGGTCGTAGTTGTGAGTTGTTGCACACCTGGGGGTAATGTGGGGCTGACGGGTCCTGGTCATGACCCCAGAGTGCTCCAGCCACTCTCTCCACCTGCTCGGGCGCCCCCACGACCCACCACTTCCTGTGGGCACTACCCTCCAAGGTGCAGGTGTGCAGCATGCGGCCACCGTAGCGGAATGGGAACCTGCAGGGCTGCCCAGCCTCCGTGAGCACTGCGGAGGGACAGCAGAAAAGAGTCAGGCACTCCCGCTCACACCCCACCCTGGCCTCCACATGCACCCTGACCCCCACATTCTACCCTGCCCGGTCAGGCTCCCTGATTCCCACTGTGCACTTCACCTCGCCCCCCATGTGCCTGCAACCCCAAGGCCACCCACGCTCCCCCAAGAAGCCCACCAGGTGTGCAGATGTGCCTGAACCCCGACCCACCTTGACCCTTGAAGACATTGTTGGAGGGAGTCACCGTGCCTGGGTTGGGGTGCTCCCCACCTTGGGGTCCCTCTGCTTCCACCTCTGCCTCTGGAGCGGTGCTTGTTGGGGTCTCGAGTGTCACTGAAGTCACAGGGATCGAAGGGGCTCCCAGTATGGCTGTGGCATTAGGTACTGGGGTCTCCGTGTAGTTCTAGGTACCAAAGGGGTGGCAATGGGGTCACTCGGGATGGTGTCTGCACACTCAGGCCCTGGGTGTTATACTGGGGCCCTGCATCTGGATGTCCCCGGGCCTCTGTGGGTCTTGTCCTCTGCCTGAAGCTCAGGGATGGCTGGACCCTGGGTCAGTTCTGGGGTAGGTGGGAATAGCTGGGGACCCACAAGACCCCCAGCTATTAAAACATCAGGGCCCACAGCCCCCAGAAGGGGCCCAGCCAGGTCAGCCTAGCACCACTCTTATCCCTGTGCCACTGTGTCCCGGGGTCCCTGCCACTGGTCCCATTGTAGGAGCCCGTGTGGGCAGCCTGAGTGGGGGTCAATCTCACCTCGCCAGCCTGGGGCTGGGCTTCCCAAGGCAGCATCAGCAGAAGCAACAGGAGGGGGTACATCCCCAGTCGGGGGCAGGGACCAGGGACCCGGGCCCAGTGCCCCATGGCTCCTCTGGCCAGTGGCGTAGGCTCCCAGAGCAGTGGGGAGCTGGAGGCAGGGCAGCCAGGGAGGGAAGGTCAAGGCCATGCATGGGGCAATGATTAACCCAGCAGCTCGAGACCCTGGGAGGAAGGGGAGGGCATTGGAGGGTCAGGGCCTCCTGCCCACAACTGTGCACCTTGTCCCTGCTGCCCATGCACCCTGCCTGCCCAGGGCAGTGCTTCTGTGCTGGCATGGACCCGACCCCATCCCAGACCTCCACCGGGAGCATCTTGCAGCCCAACACGGACAGCTGGGGCCTGGGTCCCCTCCCAGTGCCATCCCTGCCTGGCCACAGGCCTGGTTGGTCTGTCTGTGAGCCTCTGTCACCATGTGTTCAGGGGGAGCCCAGATGTAAGTTAGGGCACTGGGCATAGAAGGGCAGCTGCACACTGCTGTAACAGCCAGGACAGACCCTCTGCTGCCTGCGTGTTCTGGGCCCTGGCCACCCTCTCTCTCCCCTCCCCACCCTTGGGCCTCAATTGCTGCAGCCTGGATGACCCACCAGGGACCCAGTCAGCAGAGTGATCCCCTCTGTGCCTGACTTGGGCCCGGGACACAGCTGTCTTGGAAACCCCTGTGAACCCCAAGGGGCTGCAGGCCCCTCATGTCAAGTCCACAGCCCCATGGACATAGCAGGAGAGGACTCAGCCCCCAGCATGGCTAGGCAACAGCTTGGCATGGAGTCATCTTGCTGGGTACCCAAACCCCTCTCTGGACCTCCACTTCCCTCTGTGCAGAGGTGGGGACCCCAAACCCTGAGCAAGCCCTCAGCTAGGCACAGTGGGTACTAGGGTACAGTGGGTGCTGGGGGAACTGTAGTGCTGGGCTGGTAGGTGCTTGGTGTGAGTTTAGCACACAGTGGTCTGGGCTCCTGTCTCCCATGGTGATGCCTGCCCACCCAGAGCAGAAACATCCGGCAGCCTTGTTGGCTTCAGGCCCGGCTGCTTGGTGCTGGGCCCATGCCTGGTGACTGGCCCAGCGCACATCCCCAGCCTTCTCTGCCATTGGGTTCTTGCCCAGCAAGGCCCACCCATGCACCCTCAAAATGAAACCAAGGGCAGGGGGACAACAGCATGGTGACCAGAGGTCCTCATGTGCCAGTGGGGCTCCAGGTCCACCCGCCTCACCAGGGCCCCAGCGAGGAGCCACAGGTGGCCCCTGAATGATGACAACGGTGCCAGGGGGCCGGGCAGGCTTGGCGGGCCCCTGACCCCGGGCACCATAGCTGGTCGAGGCCCCCTCCTGGCATGACCATCCACGTGTCCCAGCTCTCAGCACGAGGCCCACACAGGTGTCCTCAAAGACTTTATTGAGTGGCATCTTGGCGCCAAGGGGCAGGGCAGGGCTAGTGGGGACAAGGCCACCTGTCTGTCCTCTCTCTGTGACTCCTGAAGCTGTGGCGCTGTGTGGCCCCTCCAGGCCCCGGAGGCTCAGCCCATGAGGCTGATGCTAGATGAGCCCAGTGGGGTCCACCTTGCAGTGCGTGCCCGGCCAGGAGGGACAGCTTCAGACGAAAGTGGCATGGTGGGTGCTCGACTTGGCCTTGGGCTCCCCAGGGTTGGGGCTCTGGCCAGGGCAGTCTGACCCTGGGGCCTCCACGGGCCTTGCCCTCCCCGGGCCTGGCCATGCCTGGGACGCCGAACCAGCAACAAGGTCCACGTCGAAGATCCTGTTGACCGGGAGGCCTTGGCTGCCACGTGCCCTACCTCCTGTCACAGGGAGGAGAGAGTGTTACCCACTGGCCCAGCCCTGACATAAAGAACCCAGCCCTAGAACTCCCACTGCATCCGAGGTCTCTGGCCATGGCCACGGACACCTGCACAAAATAGCCAAGCGCCAGTGGCCTCTCATGCATGAGCAGCAGCACACGGCGCCGGGTGGTGAGGCTGAGGCGGCCAGGCAGGCAAGGGCAGGCTGCCGAGGCAGGGTGTGAGGGGCCCGCGCAGGCCTGGGCCACAGCCCCACACCCGCCACGGGCCTCTCCAGCCCCTGCACTGCCTGGTCTTGGGGGCGTCTCTCTAGCCTTGGGGGAGGCCACTCCACCTAGGGCCCCCAGGGCTCCTGTGGCCAAGGGTGCGGAACTGTCCCCAGGCTGCGACGGAGTGGGCAGATCTCTGCCACCCAGGGGACAGCAGGGCTCTGGCTCAAGGCACAGCAGCCCCCAGGCCCCTCCTCACCCCACTCAGCACCCCACTGCAGCTCAAGGACAGACCAGGCCCTCTCACCCTCCCTGCCCCCCACAGTGACAATAACCCCTCCTGGGAGCCGTCAGCGGCCCCGCCAGTCCTGCCCACTCTGGCCTCCTGCCTCCCTGCCTGGGGTTGTCTTTCCCTCAGGGTCCAGGCGCCCGCATCTGTCCGCCAGCCATTGCCACCCCTCCCCGAGTGCCCACTCTGCCCACTTCACCCAGCTGGCATGCCTGAACCCCTGGAGGGCAGACCTGTCCACCCAGGGCTGGTGGGGTGACCTGCAGGTGGGGTGATGCCTGGATGTCCCCTCTGTGGAGTGGGGATTAAAGACCTCTGTCCCCTCAGGGTTACAGGAGACAGGGTCAGCCCTGCAGGGCCCCCAGGGGACATGCCCAGGAGCGGGGACGGGGGTCCTGCTCGACTCCCGACCCTGGCCTGTTTCCCCAGCTGTAATATGTGGGGGGTTGCTAGGTAAAGTGAAGAGCCTGCTCCCCTTGCAGTCCCCAAGCCCCTGACCCCACGCACCCCATCACACCCCAGCCACGAGCTTCCAGAATGGGCTTCCACAAGGCCTTGCAGACGGACACAGACCCTACTGAGGGAGGGGGTGGAGCAAAGGGCTCGGCCTGGCCTCTTCCTGCGCAGCATCTGGACTGGAAGCTCTTTTGGGTTGGACTTCTAGTCCCTCAACAAACACTTTGAGGGCCTATTGGGACCCGGTCTTGTCCCTATCTGCCCCATGCATCAGGGGCTGGAGATGACCAAGGTGTGGAGAGGGTGCTCAGCCCTGTGTCCTCTCAGGCTGCCCCCCTTCCCACCCCAGCTCAGAGATCTTGGCCTCTCAGCCCCAGATAGGCCAGGTTCTCAGGATGGTAAGGGTGTGGGGACAGTGCTAGGGAAGTCACAGGGACAGCGGTCACAGCCCAGGACCCTCTGCCTGCCCAGCCAGTCCCACTCAAATGTGTGGTAGCAGTGTGACTCAGCACGCTGGCCCCCAGTCCTGTGCTCAGAGCCCACCCAGTTCCCCTGCCCAGCCTCCAGCCCTGCTGATCTACCCCAATCCCCACTCAGGCTCTCCTGCCCTCCCGGTGCCCCTTGGGCCCCTCCCCACCCCTCAGAGCTTCTGCTCCAGGCTGGAACTGGGTCATGGCAGCTCCATCCCACCCCTTGCCCATACTCAAGGCCCCAGGCTCCCAGAGACCCTAGAAGCACAGGTGTGGCCCTGCAGGGCACAGCTGTCCGTGGGGTCCAACCCCGCTGCTCATCCCTCTGCCCTGCCCCCACAGGGACCGGCCCCCTCCTGAACTCTGCCCTGTGCTCCCATCGGCTGCATGGCCTGGCCCCGCCCTGTCCTTGGCAAAGCCAAGCACCTCGACCCAGCAAGGCTGGGGAGGCTTAGCGCAGGTGTGGAGGCCAGGACCCTGCCACCCTGCCCCAGCCTTTCACAGAGGCCCAGAACTCTTTGGGCTCCTTCCGCCTGGGTCCCTCCTCCTGCCCGGGTCCCTGTGGCTGGGCACCTTGAGGTCACAGCCACCTCCCCACAGGGCCCAGCTCAGGAGGGGCGGGGTGAGGTCAAGTGTTCCCCAGTGGGTCAAAAGTCACACAGTGGCAGGGTGACTATAACCCAGGACAGGCACCACGGAGGCAGGAGGTGATGCTGAGCAAGATGGCATGCTGGCAGGCTGGGCAGGGGCGGTGGGTGCCAAGGGGCCAGGGTAGGGTAGGGCACCCTGTGGCTGCCACCCTAGACATGGTCAGGACACAGGAGGGCAGAGGAGGGTGAGGGGCCAGGCCAGGGTCCTGGGCATTTACAGAGGAGGGAGCTGGGCTGAGGTCCACTTTGCCCAGCTGCATGCTAAGGCCCAGCACGGGATGTGCTCTGGGAGGTGCTGCCCGCTTAGCAGCTTGGCTGTGGCGTCCCTGGCTCAGCAAGTGGGACACGGTGGGTGGCTGCGTGGGAAGGATCCGTGTGTGTGTGTGTGTGTGTGTGTGTGTGTGTGTGTGTGGTGTGTGTGTGGGATTGGACGGGCTCCCGGAACTCCTCACACATTGTGGACACTGGTTTGGGTACCCCCCAACCTCATTCCAGGCCTTGGGCCCCTAGGCCGACCAGGAGTGGGGACAGCCTCCTCAGAGCCACTCTAGGACCTGACGTGCCCCTTGGGGACCCTGGCACTGAGACTCGGAGACATGAGACCTCCAGGCCAGGGACCTCAGCCTGGCCACAGCCCCTCACCAGGTGCTCCTCAGCCAGGACCCTGGCCTGGCCTCCAGGGGACTTGTAGTGAGCCAGGCCCTGGAGGGGGTTGAGGACGGTTCTGCCAGGGTTGGGGCCAGGCTACAAGGACACAAGGGTCTCAGGCACAGGTGCCTTCCACCCGCAGGGGAACCCCAGCCACAGGGCGCTCAGTGGAAACTGAAGGCCGGGAAGGAGACTGGCCAGACCTACCCAGGCAGGACACTGTCCTGGGGAACTGGCCCTGGCCCTGGGCCCTGAGGACACCTCTGTCCTTTGTGAAATACAGAAGAGCCAGGGCCTCAGACAGCTGCCCAGGGTCACCAGCTCAGAGACTGGGACACACAGGGGGCTTTTCCCCACTACAAGGTGACTTGGCTATTTGTGTCAAGACACAAACACACAAAATATGCCAGAGATGCACGCACACCACACACGTCCACTGGAGGCCCGGGCTCTCAGAATGGGCTCTGGCCCAGCTTTCAGTGGGCATCTCTGTCCCAGAGCATCGCCTGGTGGCCTCTGGCTAATAGGAGGATGCACCCTGTATCCAGGCCTCTGGAGGATCTTGTCCCCCAGCCAGCTGGCTCCCTCAACAGGTGGCCTGGCCCAGGGCCATGGCAAGGGGACCTGGCCACATCTCCATGGTGTCTCTCTCCCGGGATGCTGGCGCAGCAGTGGCCATGGTGTCACTAAGCAGTGTTTCAGGGCAGCTGTCAGAGTGAGGGGAGCAGCTAGAGGGGTGCTGCCTTCTGCCTTCTGCACGCCAGGAGTGGAGTCAGCACTCCCAGAGAATTGCCGCCACCAAGGGGGCAATAGGATGTTTACAGACAGACAGAAGGTCAGATGGCCAGACAGACGGCCCGACGGCCCCACATGGCAGGCACCTGCAGCAAGAACCCTCAAATACTCACTGGGGTGCCAGGAGGGCTACTGAGTGCCAGTGCCTCCAGAAAGCCTGCATGACTCCAGGCATAGGCTCAAGACTGCAGCAAAGCCCTCCCTGGTGCCACTGCCTCCTCCTCAACAGAGTCCCTGGTCAAGGGTCAGCCCCACCCTCATGTTCTGCTACTGCTACCCCGTGCCTGCTCCTGCCGTGCCCACAGCCTGGGTGGGAGTGCTGCCCCGTGCGGGTAGCCGCACAGCCTGGTCGCCCCAGATACAGAAAGACACGTGGGTGGGAGCAGGTGGGAGAAGGGCTCAGGCTCTCCCACATCTTATGCTGCAGAGGAGCCCAGGCAAGGAGAGCCAGGGCCACAGGCTCCAGGTGGAAGAGCCCGGCCTGAGCTGTGTTCGGACCGCTCCTGGGGATTGGACCGGGACAGGGTGGGGACGGACAGCTGCTCCCTCCGTCACCTTTCTGCCTCTGGCATACACATGAAGGCATTGGAGAATCTGGTGCAGTAACTGAATGAAATATTTTTTAAAACCACTATATTAAAGTAAGCCTATTTAATGTCCTCCAAGTGTGTACTACTTCCTCTAGATTCAAGAAAGTAAAACTGTAGTTTTCCAAAGCAGAAACACATTTTCAAATGAAGAAGAAAAGAGTTTGAAACAGTCCAGTGAAAGGTGAGAGTTTATTACTGTTGACAACAGATGGAGGACACAGGTGGAAACCACACGCAGGTATCTACACAGGCACAGAGGACGGCGTGGCCGCTGGAGCAGCTGCCCACTGCCCATAGCGGTGCCTGCCAAAGAGCCCGACATGTGCAGATACAGGGAACATGCATTGGGAATAGCCCCGCCCACCGAGGTCCCACAAGACCCAGAGTGGGGGCGTCCTGGGCAACCTGACCCAGTGGGGCAGGGGAATGCTGCTGTCACCCCGACAGCAGGTCGCAGCCCAGACACTGGGTGTGGGTGCTCCACCCTGCATGCTCTAGGAAGCCTGTGCTGAAAAGTGCCCACCTCCCCAAGGGCAGTTCCATATCCTGGAGCACTGGGACTCCAAGCCCTCTCGGTCTGCATGAGTGTGAGTGCCTTGCCCATCCACGGTGTGGCTGCTGGGAGCACTGCTGCCTGGCCACGCCATCTACCACCACACACACTGAATGTCGTGGCTTCACTCCCAATGTTGGCTGTGCTAAGGGCAGTGGGCACTGAGGTGGTGGTGCCCACTGAGTGCCCTGCATGTAGTGGGCACATGGGGGTTGCATCAGAGAGCCACAGTCCCCCATAGGCCACAGGGTCTGGGTTGAATTGCTCAAGACAAATACTATGTTTCTGCCATCTTGAGACTAAAACACTAAAGACACCAGCTATGCAGGTTTAAGAAGTAACACCCACACTTTCAGAAATCCAGACCATGCTGGGTGCCCTCCGAAGCCCCGCCTCCCAGGTCCTGGGCAGGCCTACAGGAGCCATTCCACATGGGTCCCTCTGCCCGAGTCCCTCAGGATCCACCCTGGGAGCCGCGGCTGCCACCAAGCTCCTCCTTCCCGAGAAGACACATCACAGGAGAGGCAGCGTCCCCCAGAGGCCGTTGTCAGAGGGAAGGTGCCAGTCAGAGGCCGCTCACCACGGCTGTGCCCTCACTGGACACCGAGCACCCACACTGTGGGCAGTGGGCAGGACAGGGCCAGGGGTGCCGGGTCAGAACCTGGAGGTACCTGGTCTCGGAGGTCTCAGCGCATCCTGTGGACTCGGGGGAGGCGGCAGCAATGTGCTGTTGGGGCTGCTGATGTCCCCCTCCCCCACCAGGGTCAGGTCAGCCCCGGACTCGTCCTCTGTCTGGATGCCCCCAGCCTCGACTTCCTGAGACTGCCTTCTCCAGACCTGTGTGGTGCCCTCCTGCACCTTCTGCCCGAGCGGGGTGGCCCCGGGAGGCCCAGGAGGGCTGTGCACCGAGCTGGGGCTCTCGGCCGAGCAGGGGCTCTGAGCTGAGCCGGAGCTCTGGGCTGAGCCGGGGCTGGTGGCTGGGCTGTCGCTGGGCAGAGATGCCTTCTCCCTGCCGTGGCCTGTTGTCTCAGGTCTCTTGCTAAAGCCCTTGGCCGGGGCCAGGGTGCAGAGGGCAAGTTCTGCAGAGCCAGCAGGTAAACGGAGGAACTCGGGCAACACCAGATCTTCCTTCCTCAGCAGCCCACGCTGGTCATCTGCTCTGTTGCTCTGAGCTTTGGAAATGAGCTCAAAAAATTCTATTGGAAGAAAACCCACATTAATCATGCTTCAGAGAGAGTTGCACGGATGCACATTGCAGCAGGGTGCTCACCCAGGAAGTACTTCCCTGGGTGTCACTGCGCTGAGCTACGGCTGCAGCCCAGTGCAGAGCTGGTGCAGCCAAGCCTGTCTGTGCTATCCTGCCCTTCCACCCCTGTTCTCGCACAACTGTCCTTTTTGGGAACAGCTGGCTCTGTGCTGCCCTCAGAGCCACATTGGGAAGTCCAGACCTGGAAGCACAAAGTCCCTGCCTACAGGTGGTGCATGTATGGTGCCTGGTGGGGTGCTGCTGGGCCTGGGGTGTGGGGGTTGTGACCACTTGGTCCCTTCATGCCTGAACACGGCCCACTCTGAGGACCAGGTAGAAGTGATGGCCAGATGAGGGCGCCAAAGCCACAGCCCTGAAGTCAGGGGCCAGACATCTGCCTGGGGTCACATCTGCCTGCCTCTGTGGTCTCGTCTGGGGGCTGTGCGCAGCCTGGCTGCATCCTTGGCTCTGCAGCACCCGTTTTTCTCCACTGGCCTGGGGCTATGAACTCAAGTTCCCCACTTGTGCACAGGCTCCTGAGCAGGGTGTCTCTAGTAGCTACATTATATTCGCTAAAGAAATTAAACCACAGAGTCTAAGACCGCACCCCCCCCATCCCAGTCATCCTCAGAAATACATGTGTCCAAGGGCACAGTCTCACCAGGGCTCCCTGAACCGCGGCTCAGCCACGGTGAGTGGCAGCTGCTTGTGCTGACCTCCCCCCACTTACGAGCCCATGCAGGGAGAAGATCCTGCACAGGACTCCCCCCACCTTGGTCTCCTGTGCCCTGCAGCTCTCTTGGAGGCCCTGGTGCAGTGGGCAAAGGCTTTGGGCTCTGACGACCAGCAGAGGTCGGCACACCCATGGCCCTGCCAGCCTGGAACCCTACTTCCCTCTCTTCCACCGGACGGGGCCCCTACAACAGGGTGCCGTGATGCTGGCCCCGCCCTCACACTGGCCCCAACTCCGGGTGGGGCAGGCTGAGGGCGGGGCACAGGTGGAGTGAGGCTGGGCTGCAGGTCCCCAGGGCTCCAGGCTCAGGCAGGGCTCTGGCAAAGCTACACCAGAGCCTCGGGATGATGGGGCTGCAGCTGTGGACAGGGCAGAGTGGAACCGGTAGGGCGGTTACTAAAAGTGTGGAAGTTTAAAAGGTACACATACCCTCTGCTTCGTCCAAATTAATTTTCTGATATTTTTTTTTCCCAATCTTTGCAATAGATTCTTCTCTCTTTGAAAGCCGGGGATCCCTAGCATTTTTTCCATTTTCTCCTTTTATTTTAATAGAATTAGACTTGCCTAGTGTTCTTTCCTCTGCCTGCATTAGAAGGAAAGCCACAGTTCTACTCACACATGACAACACACAATGCAGCAGTCACAGAAAGAAAGGCTCTGCAAGACACAGAGCACATGGACACGGGATTTGTGGGCACTGAGAAAACCAACTGCGATGACACATGACAGAGAACCGCACCAGCGGCCCGGCCACCCCCACAGGATGACGCGGCTGGGGCAAACCGCACACGGCTCACGGGCCCTAGGGGTACATGCAGGGCAGGCGCCTGTGCCAGCAAAAGGTGACAAGCAGGCTCCCAAGGGAGCAGAGGGCCCTGGCCTGCCCCGAGGGGAGGTGTGGACTGGGAGTAGCCAAGAGGGACGGGGACAGGCGTGCAGTATTACCGTGGCTGAGCAGTCTCTGGGGCGGGAGCTGGCAGCTGCACTGGGCTTGGCCGGGGTGCCCTTCTGCTTATCTGTGGGTGCTAAACACAACAGGGTGAGCTGGGACCCAGAAGCTGTCTCATGGTTCAAGTCATAGTCTCTCCTGTCTCCAGGGGCAGAGCTGCGAGGAGCCACTGGTATTCATTCTCCCTGGTGTGACGTGCCTGTGCCAGCCAGCACCTGAAACATCACAGGGCCCTGCCCACTGCCTGCCAGCCGAGGGTGCAGGGGCCCCGCCGCTCCATGAGCTTATCTGGGCACATTTAGGATGAACAGCATTGAACCCTCATTTCAGCGGCTACGAGGCCCATCTGTTCTTAAACAGAACCTCTGGGAGCCCAGGTCCCACTCAGCAGGCAGCAGGCTGGCCTCAGGGCACTGAATCTAACGGGTACTCTCCCACCTCAGCTGCCCAGAGCCACAGGGCTGCCCTGTGCGCAGCACGCCTCCTTCCCAGAGGACATACCGCCCACGAACATGTGGGCCAAGCCTGCTGGGCCTTGGAGGAGCTGTGCGAGCTCTGGCAGGGCTGGCAGCCATGGAGCTGCACATGCAGCTCTCACCTGTCATCACTAGGACCAGGCACAAGTACAATATAGGGAAGGGCCCTTCCTCTGCAGGCAGGGGCAGGGCACGGCGCCCACTTCCGCCCCATCACTGGGGTGGGACAGGTGCCCACACCGGGCTGTGTGCAGCTCACCACGGAGGGCCCTTGAGACTCCCCAGGGCAGAGGGAAGTGCAGCCCAGGCCGCATGGGGCAGCTGCAGACAGTGGCCCACCCACCCACATCAGCCTCACCCTGCGGACCCCCCACCTGCAGTCCCCTGGGCCACGTGGGGCCCCGCCCACAGCGACAGCTCCCGGAAGGGGCGCAGGTCACTGAGGCACTGGGGAAGCACACGGCTGGGCAAGGCTCCAAGCATCCAAGGGCAGGGCTGTCTCATCAATGCAACAGGTGGGAAAGCACTCTGGGCCACCAGTCACCAAGCTGAGGGCAGTACAGTGGGCCACATGAGGCTTGGCTCCAGCTCCTGCTGGACAGGTCATGCCTGCCACTGTCCTCGTGGCCTACCTAGCCTGTTTTCCCCAGAGGGTCGGCTCCAGGCCAAGGCGGCGGCTGAAGGACCAGCAGGGCCTATGCTAAGCGATGCAGACCACCAGGAAGAGGGCGCCTCCTAGCACTGCCTAACCGAAGCTGCCCAAGGCCCAGGCATGTGGGTGAGCAGGCAGAGACTGTCACCCCCCTGCAGAGGAAAAGAGGCGCTCAGGTGTTCCTCCACGTGGGGTGGGCTTGGCTCAGTGTGAAAATGCCACCGGCAGGGTCAAAGGCATGTGGGGTCCACACGCAGACACCCAGTGTTGCTACAAGACAATACCGCCTCACACCCAAGCAGCAGGCCAGGGCAAGAGGGCCAGCGACATGCTATCACTCACCTCGGCCTCTGGCTGTGTCCCTCTCCTCCAGGATGACCCGCTGCCCATCCAGGCTCGATATCGGGGCGCCAAGGTCCAGGGGCTCCTTCTGTCCACTCTAAGGTAGAGGTGATACGCTGAGGACACTGCCAGATTGGAACTTTCTGGATAGCTGGCCCTGCGGCTAGGGCTGCCTGGCCAAGCTGGTCCACCACACTGAAGCCCTTCCATTCATGACTCAAGGGGGTGGGGGGCCCTTGGCATGGGCTGGATATGCCTCAGGCTGCAGGTGGACCATCTGCACACAGGTGACACACTGCATTCAGGTATGAACATGGGTCCATGTGGTCAACACTGCCCTTGACCTCACAGCGTCCCTGAGTGTGGACACTGAGGTGAGGTACATGGCAGGTATCCCTGGTGCCAACTGGGACAAGTGGGCCTGAGCTCTTGTCCTCTGCAGAGCCTTCCTATTCGCGACCACCGCAACTCATCAGAAAGGCACCCAGGGTGCAGGGTGGCATTTCAAACTAGTCCCGATGGAGAGCAGACCGCTGGGCAGGCTGCTGCTCAGGGGGTCCAGGCCGCAGTCCATGCTGCCTGAGGGTGAGGACAGACGCAGGCTGCTTCTAGGCCTCAGGGGCCACAGGAGTCCCTTGGAAGGGCAGGGTCTTCCCGCCACTCACTGAACCCCGGCCAGCCCTTCTGTATTTCATTTTACGAACAGGGAAACTGAGGCATGGGGTGGAGAGACTGCTTAGGTTCTCAGCTGAGTGCAGACCAGATCCAGCTCCACCCTGAAGGTTTCTGGACTTGGGTAGAGCCTGCAGTTACAGAAGCAGCTTCAGGTTACCCTTAGAGCTGGGGTCTGTGAATAATTGAACAGAGGGAAAAGATTCCTCTTGTTTATGTCAAAGCTCCTTAGCAATTTTGAGACCAGTTCAAAGAAAATGAGAATCCTAAAAATATGTGGATCCACAGCTCTGATAAATGCAACAAAGGAGGTGTCAGGAAGATGCTGGACCCCAAACCACAGCACCTGAGTCCCCACAGGAGCTTGTGGCTACTGCCCACTGGCCCCAACTGTGCCCACGGGACAGGTTGGGTAGATGCCCACGGTCCTCCTGCCCAGGACCGTCCTCGTCCCCTCATTCACATCTTAAGGGAGCAGCCCTGCATGCAAGAACCACCAGGGGGCGTTTCTGAGGCCAGAAGGGGTGGGAGGCTGGGAGGTGGCTCTCATTTTGGCCAATGGGAATTCTTTTCAGAACAACCAAGGTGGAAGCCAGCCCTCCCACTCTTGAGAACGACAGACCGGGTCCATAGTGTCCACGAAGGACGCGACTGCATGGAGCGCTGCCACTCACCAGCCTCACCAGCAGGCTGCCCAGGTCCAGGCCGTACTTGGCCACCACCGGCCGCAGCACCTCTGTGACGGGCTTGGTGGGCTTGGCCTTGAGTCCCACGGAGCGGTTAATTGGAACAAGGTCCAGTCTGGGGACGTGAAAACATTCAGAGACCCTTACATCCGAAGCGTCCGGAGACCCAGGACAGACAGCTCAGAAACATGCACAGCCCGGCCCTGCCTCTGGCCGGCGCACCTTTCTCAGGTACAAGTGCCTGGGCTGCCTGGCATTTAGAGCTGGAGGGAGCAGGAGACGTGGGCCTTGGCATAGACAAGCAGAGCCGCAGGCAGACTGGCTACAGCCATTGTCCCCCACTTCCCTCTGTGGTCTTAAGGCAAAGTGGCCACGCTGGGGCAGGAAGGAGGGGTGGCCCCTCGTCTGCCATTCCCATTCCCTTTACCAGGTGCCTGAGAGTTGCCGGCAACCCTCGCTCCCCCTGCACCCATAAGAGCGGGGCCAGCAATGTGGAAGGTCTGGAATCAGCGTGGAGTGTGTGACGTTCTCTCACCGAAACAACGCGCGCTTTTCCAGACGCAGGTCCCTTGACGCCAGGATGCTGCTATCCTGATGCAGTACCAGAGGCTTCGGAACAGAGACCAGAGTTAGAGGGGGGGATGGGGGCCCTGGGGTGCAGAGTAATGTGCAGCTGGCGTACAGCTGTGCAGAACGGAAGAGCAACTCCAAAACCAACCGCGAGAAAACAGGGGCCCGGTGCCAGCTCGGCCCACGCTCAGCAGGGCCTCCCTGTCCACAACCCTGCGCTGCATCTCGCTCCAGAGAACGTCGGGAGAGCGGCGTGGCACCCAGCTGTGAGGGCGCTAAAGAAGCCAAGGGGGGATGCCAGGTGGGGACAAGATGGGCTGCTGTCCTTCCAGGGACCCGAGCTGGCCCAGTACCTTGTTCCCGCCCACCAGGAAGAGGTCCACAGCGGCCCCATTGATGCCATGCCGCTCACAGAGGCCAGACAGGATCTCTTTGATAGAGAAACCCGACTTGACAGCCACCACGCAGGATGTCCCATCCGGAAGGTGGATGCAGCAGTGCTTGACAGCCTTGTCCCTCTCTGGCACCAGGGTCCTGCAGGCCTCTGGCTGTGGGGCAGGGAGACAGACAGTCATGGTGTCATGGGGGGTAGATGCCTCCTGGGAAGAGCCAGCCAGCCTGGTTCCATCACTACACCTGCCTGTGCCCCTGCAGCTCCTTGCAAGAGCAAGCCCCAGGGCCCCAAGACACGGCACTCTCTGCACAGATGGCTGGCCGTGGCCCTATGTCTCTGTCCTCGCTGAAGAGCAGTGGGAGCTCTGAGCTACAAGAACCGGGGACATGGCCCTCCTGGGATCAGTGGTGCCATCCTGCAGGCAGAGAACACGTGTGGGCACCTCCAAGCCATGAGGATGCACGCGTCACAGCCAGGCCTGCTACCCTCCCAGGTCCCTGTATCTGGGCATCAGGTCCCCCCTGCCAGCAGTGACCTGCAGACATTGCTCTGCTGCAAACCAGGCAGAGCATTGTTTCCCCTAAGCATAATTTAGGACACTTGCTACAGGGTGGTGACAGCCAAGAAGCAGCCCCAGCTACTCCCTTTTCTGTACATGTGAGGCTCCATAAGAGCCAGGCTGTGCATGCACTGGGACTTGGACTGATGAGGTTGTGCCAGCAGACAGCCTAGGCCTCCTGGGGTCTCCCTGCTCTGTTGGCTCTTGGTCCCCAACTCTACCACAGGAACAGGACTGGGCAGGCAAAGAGGATGCGGACACCTGTAACAGCCACAGCCCACCCAGGGCCAGACAGGACAGTGGCCCAGCTGCCAGGTCAGGGCCAGAGACACGAGCAGGACTGCCCTGCTGACCCCTAGGCATGGGACAAGACCAAGCATCCCTTGCTCCAATCCCCTGGGCTTGGGGTCATCAGGCAGGGGCAGCTGGTAGGTACATGGCATAGCCTGCAGCTCCCCACAGTGGGCAGAAGCATGCAGAAGGAAAATCCACACTAACGGCTGCTCGGCAGCTCTGAGCAACAGGATGTGGGTCTCAAACTGACCACCACCAGTAGGCCTGAGCCCAGGCAGGGCCTCCCCACAAGCTCCTGGCATGAGTGGGGAGGGCCAGGAGCACTCAGAGTAGGCGGGTGCAGCTGTGGGCTGGGAGGGGGGGTGCCAGCTCCCAGGAGATCCCACTAGCAGGTGCCAACCCTGGGACAGTGGAGTCAAGGGATGGTCAGACAGCAACAGCAAGACAAAGCACTTGGCTTCCAAGCATTTCGTTTGCTCTTAGTGAGGCTTTAAAATAACCAAGTCTGAACAAAAGGATTTAGGAGAAATCCAGGCTGCTCGTGGTCCTCAAGCAGCACCTTCCGCACTGCCTGGGAGCGAGGGTATGCCATGTGCACTGTGCTGCCCCTTGGGGATGGGGGCAGGGGTGATGGACGGGGACTCACCAGGTCCAGGCTCCCTGCAGAGGACACAGAGCCCTGAGACTCGCGGCGGCATAAGCCTCCATTGGCGGGAAGGGCATCTTCATGGGGAGAGACAGGTTGGAATAAGTGAAAGCCACAGCCTCTCTTCCTCACTAAACACAAATCCTGCCTCCTAGCCCTCTGCCCTCTGAGGCTGTGCACACAGGAAGAGCAGAAGAGGACTCAGGACTTGGGTAAGTCCTTCTGGGCCCCACCTGGCCGCACAGAGTGGAGTCAAGTGCATTTTTCTAATCACAGAGGCCAAGGCCAGGGCTCAGCCACCTTGTGCTGCCATTGCCACCTGGCTCTGTCTTGCCTGGCATGTGGCAGGTGCTCCACAGACGCAGCATGGGCACGTGTGCAGGACGGGCCTGCCTGCCTGCCATGCCACCTACCACTTTTAAGCACAGTACCAGGGCCTGAAGGGAACTGTTTTGGGGACAGGAGCAGCTCTGCCAGCTGCCACTTCTTATGAGGACCCACGTCACAGCCTCCTCCTTGAAAGCCCTGACAGAAGGTGGCAGCAGCTACAGTGCTAATCTGTCCTACCGTGAGCCTGGGCGGCCTAGGCAGTAGGAAACTGGACACAGAAGGCCCAACTCCTGGACAGGTCATGGCCCGGCCACGGTTGTCAGGGCTGGAGGACAGGAGGACAGAGGCACTGGTTGTTCCAGTGCCTGCTCAAATCGCTGGCCCACCCCAAGGAGTTGCTCCCTAGGCTCTAGTCAGGGCCAGCCCTGGCTAAACCACAAAGTCTGGAATTAGTAATCCAGCCATTAGGATCATAAATCCCTTCCAGAGGGCTCTATGGCTGCCGGGCACAGGACCAGATGGGCACAGGCCTCTTCCCAGCCCTACCAAGCACAGGCTCTGTCCTCGGTGGCCTTCTGCTGAGGCTGCCCTCCATCCTCCCTCTGCCTGTGCTCTGAACACACCACTACAGTGGGCCCCACCTGTACCTGCCTCTGGAACCTGTCTTGGCCTCACTTGGCAGTGGTCACATTACAACACAGTGGCTGCCAAGCTGGAGACCAGCCTCAGCCAGACCCTCACTCCTCCAACCCAATCCCTTCAGTGAGGCTCTAGGGGAGAAGCCACTCCTGCTCTCCTAGGTCTCCAGAGATTGCTCCATGGACCCCAGCTGGAGTGCCAGAGAAAAAGGCATGGCCAGCAGCAGCCCACAGGACAAGGGTCACACAGTCTCTCTGTCACCTGCCATGGAGAGCACCAAGGATGAGGGGACTTGGACCTGATGAGTGTCCAGATGCACAACAGAAATCACTGTGGAAAACACCTGCCCCTACAGGAGGCCCAGCTGCGGCGGGCACACAGGCACGTGTCCTTTTGCACACTCCAAAGCTCTCGCCAGAGTCTCGCAGCAGGAGTGGGAAAGGGACACACGTGTTGCTGCCTTAGTACCCAGCACCCCCCGTCCCACGCAGGCACCTTGGGCATGGTCTCCAGGCTCCTTCTTCTTCTGGGACCGCCCCGTGCTCCTGCTCCTGGACCAGGAAAAGAAGGCCCCTTTGCGCTTCTTCTCACTGTCCTCGTCTCCTGCATCTTCATTCAGGGATCTTCCTGATTTTGATTTCCCACTTAGCTGTCAGCAAGTGGAAACCCCCATTAAGGCAGTGAGAAGCTGGCCTAGTACCATGCGACACACACAGCACCGAGTGGCAAGCAATGTGCTTGTGCAAGGGCTCGCCGCACCCTCAACAGGCTGAGGGCAAAGCACACACCATGGTCAGGCATGGCAGGGCAATGCCTCATGTCATCACCAAGGAGAAGGTGCCAGGGACCACAGCCAGCCCAGCCCCAGCCCAGCCCAGCCCCATCCCTGAACCTTTTTGGGTGTGGATGTGCTGGAGTGGTCAGAGCCAACGCTGTGCTTAGAAGCCGGGCTGCTGGGCACTTGCTGGGCATCTGGGAGGGTGCGGCCCTCCACCTCTGCCAGGATGCACTCCTGGTACAGCTGTGACTTCAGAAAGCGCGTGTAGCTGTCAAACTTCATCAGATTGAAAATCTGGGGAGTAAGTACAACAGGGACGACTGTCTTGGGGCACAAGTGGCACGGGGCCGCAGGTGCCCACAGGCCTGGCTCCGCAGCAGCGTTGTTTCAGCCACCACCCACGGGCACTGGCAGGCTCCGGCACGCCTTTAAATCTTTCTTTCTCTGACCAACGAGCCCTCCTTTTAGTACCCTTAAAATGAACAGATTCTAGAAAGTTATGTAAAGCTCGCAGTTGCAGTGCCATCCTGGAGGATGTTATCTTGTGATAGGAGGAGATGGAAGGCGGCCACAGGAGACCCTGGTCCTCACGTGGTGAACGTGATCCTTCTGGCTGGCTGGGCTCCATGCAGCCAGTGAGCGCATGATCTGGACAACAGGTCCAATACCATGCTCTCCCTTGGTAAAGCACACAGACAGCCCTGCCCCTGATGGTGGGATTCAGGGTATTTCACCTTATGATGACATGGAAGCAGTGTGCATGTAAGAGAAGCTGGATTTCAGGCTCTGAGCCTGGGCCTCTCCCCTCTGCTTCTGTCATAGATGCAGGGCTCCGGTCAACCCCCAATCAGCAGGCACCACGACATGAAACGTGCCATGTGGTGAGCGGTGGCATCATGTGGGGTCAGCTGAACTGAAGACCCCTTCACTCACAACAGGCTTGTTACAGCCACATCACCTGGGGAGTGTCATTTCCCCCAAAGATGTGGGTGTTCCTGGGTTGGGAACCGCATGGCTGTGTGGTTACCTGGAGCTGCTGCTCCTTGAACATGTCTGGGTGTGGCGCGTTGAGGATGTCGTCTGCCAGCTGGGCCTGGCTGTCGATGTTGACGGGCATGGTAGCTTTGCTGCACAGGAACTTACTGAAAATCTCCCTAGCCCTGTAGGAGAGCTGAGGGCAGAAAGGTCTGAGCAGGGGGACGCGGGCCCACAGTGCATTTCTGCCTGTGTCACAGCCACACCGCTTGGGCAGACGGCCCCACTGACCACCCACCCACATTTCCAGCTTGAGTGCATAATTTCAAGTCAAGCCGATAAGAAACTGGGAGAACTGCTCCCCTGGCTTTCAAATGGCCACTGCCCCAGAGAGGCACTGCTACCCAGCCTGTGGAAGTCACATGGGAACTCTTGGCAAAGCGCAGTCCAGGACAGCACGGGGCTTGGCCTCCGCTTGAGGACGCCTGCATCACCCACTGAGGTGGGAGAGAAGTGGTCACACAACGCACAGGGCGGGCTCTGCCGCAAGTTTCCCTGGGTCCCCTCCTCAAAATTCCAACACATGGAGTGGGACGTGTCTGCTTGTGGGAGCTGGGCGGCTCCAGGCATTTGCACCACTATGTTTAGGCAGAACTAAATATCACACATATTTAAAACTTTACTCTGAAAAAGAAATGACCTTTTTCAGCTTGTGTGGAAACATCTCGTCAACTGCTCCCCCAGCACTGGGCATGAACCCGGGCCATCCAGCCCCTCCCCCGCCCCCTGCCTGCGCAGCCTCAGGCTGGCAAACTTACCTCTTTCTTGTCGTGTGCAGGAACATGATTAAAATATTCACAGGCCTGCCAGAACAGAATGTTTTCCTCACTGAATTCCTTCCTTAGAAAGTCCTACGAGAAACACCCTGAGGTGAGCGGCACCCTTCGTGCCTTCAGGGTTGGAGACGTCTCCCTGTGCTTCTGCAGAAACCTGGGGCCCAGAGCCTCCCAGGGAGCCCCCATGACCCTGAAAGGAAACCACAAAGCAAGGAGGCCCTGAAGGACTGCACCCTGGGGCCCACGGCTGCTTCCCGAATGCTGGCCGTGCCTTCCCAACACTGGCCTCTGGTGGTCTGCATCTAGCTTCCACCTACGGGAGCTGTGTGCGCCCTGCTGCAGAGGCCTTAGGGAGGGCAGTCCTGGGGTGGGGGGTGGGGGGCGGCAGAGGACAGGGCCAGGCAAACCTCCCTAGGTCCGCTGACTCCAAGATCCCAAGAAGGAGCAGGTACAAGGCAACATTTGTCTGAGGGCCACACAGGGCCTGCAGAGTGACACAGGTCTCCCGGGGGTGGCAGGGGTGGGCCCTCAAGCAGCTCTGCCTACTCACAGAGAAGTAGCGGACGCCGACAGGGTCCTGTAGCAGGCGCTCAAAGGACACAGCCCAGCTGGCGACCCTCCTCTCACGCAGGCGCCGGCAGCTCTGCACGCTGGGCAGGCTGGCATTGCTGCTCAGGCTGTTGCTGCTTACACAGTCCTTCAGATCGGCGCCCGTCAGCTCTGTGGACCAGCACAGAAGCACCTGCGGCCCCGGCCTGCTCCCCAGAGGTCACCAGAGCCCCTGCCTCCAGCTCTGCCCTCTCCATAGCTGGGTGCTCAGTTGATGACACACACCACACCTGGACCTGTCTGAGACAGGCCCCAGCCCACGAGGCCACACGCACTTGCTCACATACCTGCACACTCTCGTGCACACCTGCCCGCCTGGAAAGGCAAAGGACGAGCACAGGATGAAAAGAGAGGCAGCTGGCCACACACACAGACATGGACACACAGAGCAGCAGGAGCGGAAACCACACAGCACCGAGACAGGACATGACTGGGCACAAGCCCACTGAGGGAGGCCCGGGGACACCATGCTCTCCTCTGTACTTGTGCACTTTCCTTCATGCGGCTGCTTCCCAAGGGAAACGTCAGGCACCCTCTCCAAATGTGTGGATCCAACCTATCACCTGACGACCCATTTACAGTGATCCGGGGAGGAAACACACTGTCACCTGGTCCACTGAGGGGGCAGTGTGGTGGTATCCTGGTGCCTCAGGCAGCTGGACCCAACAAGGGACACAGGCCAGTGTGCACAGGCCAGTTCTGCCAGGACATGTCCCAAGTGTGGGGCTGTCCTCAGAGGTGAGCAGGTCCTGATCCCCAGCCAGCCAATGCCTGGAAAGGCAAGGCAGGTACCACCCGAGCACTGTGCGACCCAGCGTACTTCCCATGCTTTTGTGGTCTCTGAGATGCTGATGCTGCGTACATTTCACGCCCCGCTGGCTCCTTCCTCTGTACTTGACCCACAGCTGGCCCAAAGATCACCGGGCTGCCTGCCACACTGCCGAGGCCACAGGGCAGGGCTCTGGGGACTGGCTGATGGACTCCAGCTGCAGGCATACACTGGAGTGTCCTCAGAGCAAGCAGGGACTCAGGGAAGTCAGAGAGAAGGCTGGGCAGTGGGCGGCAGTGACAGTGAACCTCTCTGCCTATGCCCACCTGAATGGCACTGGGAACGCTGCAGGCCTGCCGCTGGGGAGCTCTACCAGGTCCCAAGACACGGCCTTTGGGTCTGTGCCACCATCAGCGACTGAGCTGATTGGCAGCAGCCGCTCAGAGCTCAACCAGCATCAGATTTAAAAAGAAGGGAAAAGTCAGAAAAGCCATAATTTACGGTGCTACAGAAGAAAGACTTCTGAGCCATTACATAACAGGCTCTGAATTCTCACAAGTTCTGCTCTGAACTACCATGCTGTCTGTGCTATTTTTAAGATCAACATTTGCTCAGCATCAGCCACGGACTCCCCTGAGGACATGAGGGAGACCTGTGGCTGTGCTGGGTGTGCAGCTCTGATTGGCCCAGGAGATGCTGAGCTCGCCACAGGGACACTAAAATGGGAAGGCAGCAGCCAGTGTGGCCAGCACTGCTAGGGACCAAGGACCCCACAGGGCCATTGCTGCATTCAGCAACTCTGTCACCACATCCACTGCGGCACCTCAAAGATTCCTGATGTCCCAGCCCCACAGGAACAGCTCTCTGATCTGTGTGTGTGAGGCAAAAACACACTCATGGGAGCACACTCGAGTGCATCTTCCCTGCCCCCTCTCCAGGGCTGGCTCCAGCACTGGGTCCACATCCAGGACTTGGAGCCCAGACAGTGATGGTCCCTAAGTGCACATGTACACTTGAGCCATTCCTGATGGGTGACATTCCGTCAGGACTGGGCAAGCAAGGAAGCAACCAGACAGGGCTGGCTCCACTGCTGCTACCAGACTGGTGTCCACAGGGGTGGGGTGGGTGCTGGGCAAAGCCAGCTGCACCCAGGATGCTCTAGGTGCTCCCTGGCTAAGACCATGGGAACAGGAACCAGACCACATCTGGAAAAATCCAATCTGACTCCTTCCTTCAACACCCATGCCCCAATAGTTTAAGTTCAAAAAAGGAAATCAGAGAACTCCCATAAGGACCTGGGAGGTTCTTTACATTCCCAAGTGAGCAATGTCCCAGAGGGAAACAGAACATAGATCTGAATCTCCATGTGGACCCAGCACATACTCAGGCTGAAGACAGACAGGAAGCTGGGAAAAGCTGTGGTATGCACGGACCCCCGGGAGCCTCCCCTCCTGTAAGGACAGCTATGCGCAGGAAGAGAAAGAAGAACCGAAAGGAGGCAGAGGGCAGTAAGACCATTACTAAGCAGAATAAGGCCCTAGAATAGACAGACACAAGGTCAACCTCACAGTCACGCACTGCAGGGGACCTAAGCTCTGCCCTCTCACTGTCACTTGGCTGGCCAAGACCAGGGCTCAGGACCCCCTGGCCACTGGACAGAGCCTCAGCTGGTCATCCCCATGGAAAGAGCAACCAAAACACATGCAGGTGCCCCAGGGTCCTAGGCCAGCATTTAAACAGCTGTCTCTGCACAAAGCCAAGGTGAAGGCTCAGGACCTCTGGCCTCTGTGGGTCTCAAGGCTGGGGCAGCCAGACACCATCCTGGACAGCACTAACACTAGGTCACCACACAGTGGGCACCATCCCAGTCCCAGGGCCCGGAGGGATCCCCCTTGTGTCTGAACCCCAGCCTAAGTGTTCACTGCTTATTTTTAAAAAGTAGGATCATGTAAAATCCGCACAAAGGACCAGGGGCCAGTGGTGTTCTGACCCCCTGGGCTCCGCCAGTGCCAGCCCAGAAGGTAACCAGACCCTGAAAAGCAAAGGGCTGGATGGAAGACCCAGAACTCACACTGCCTAGTACGTGACCTTGGGCATCCAAGTGCTGTGACAGTGTCACAGCCCACTGTCCTTTGTACCGATGAGTGAGGGGACCCGCACAAAATGAAACACTGTTTCTAAATGCTCGGGAAGTGCGAGGCCACACACTTCTCCACCAGTGTTGTTCCTCAGAGAGCCCCAGGGCCACATCCTGCACATCTGGGCTTCTGTATGTCTGTCCCCCAGCCCAAGGCCCGCTGCCTGGGGCAGCCCTGACCCTCACCCCACTGCTGAATGTAGGAGGTGCAGCGTTTGTGGAATGAATGCGTTAATACTGATTGAATGTGTAAGTGAAAGACAATCTGCATATCGACTAAACTCACTTTTATAAGAGGTAACAAATACTAAGGACTTCATGAAACTCACACCTTATACTGACAGCTTGAAAGTCTATCAAGACACTTTACCGTGGCTGAAAAAGTAATCAGCTGAGGTCTGGTGTCCCCGCACCAGAAAATCACACAGCTGTGAGGTGCAGTTCAGCCTGGCTCTCAGGCACCACGCAAAGGGGCGGAGCCCCCAGAAGACACAGCCTCAGGTGGGGAGGAGGACAAGGGAGTGGTGGATTGGGGGACAGGCCAGGGTACAGGGACCTGCTCAGTGAGACACCAGTCATTTCAGCTGCCAATGAGCCACCTCCCCTGACAGGTGGGCAGGCCATGGTGCCAGGTGAGCTGGCTGCCCAGGTAGGAGCACATCTCCTAGACACCTAAGACTCAGCTCCTCCTTCCTGTAACCCACGGAGCCACTGGTGACTCCTCCCTGATGCTGGGGCCTGTGGGGAGGCTGTGAGAAGGGTGCTGGGGCAATGCCCGGGATGCCACCTGGGAGGACAGTCGAACCTGCAGGCCTCACACATGTAACCATGGGCAGGCGGAGGCAGTGCCAGCTCCATGGCAACGGCCACAAGCTCTTCCATCAGAAAAGCTCCTTCTGAACAAAGCAGCACCCATGACTTGTGAGAGAGAGAACATACAAGTAGAAGAGCCCCCTGCAGAGGCTGAGGCAGGAGGTGCTCCTCTGGGGCCAAAGTCTTAGCACCTCTGCTTTGCAGTGCATGTCCCGCACAGAAACCCAGTCCCTCCTTGACACACATGTCAGCTGGCACCTCGACCCACAGAAGGTTGGGGAGCCGCTTGCTTGCATGGAGAACAGCACACCATGGAGGCCCAGCTGTGCCTGGCTCTCAGAGGCAGTGGGATTCCTCACAGAGCCACAGCTCCAACAGCTGCCAGCCAGGCCAGGAGGTAAACACCCGTTCTGAGGTTCATCGTGTCCGGAGCCACCTAACGACCCCTGGGAGTAAGCATTTTTGTAAAACTACAGACTATATTCTAAACTTGAGGAGAAAAGACACCCAGGAAACATGGTCACTTAGTCCAGTGACATCGAACCCCTCAGAGCTTTCAACAGTACAAACAGTCTGCTGAGGCACAAACGCCCTGGGTTCCCACCACTGCCTGCAGTGAGCACTTGGCAGCTTGGGCTGTTGATAGGGCTTTTATTTTATTTGACCATGAGTCAAAGAAATGCTGTCCTCACAAGAAAGTTCCTTTTTTCATTTCTTTTGTTTTCTTTCTCTCTTTTTATGAGGTGTTGGAGAACCCAAGGCCCATGCACACTAAGCAACTGCTTT
>PVLD010008462.1:0-83842 GCA_004027595.1 Dinomys branickii
TGTTGTTGAGAGGATCAACTGTCTGACTAAATTTGCATGTCTGTATATGGGTCCATACATCTACAATTCGAAGATATCAATGGATAAAGCAACAACTACTTTTGAGACCATATCACCTTGTCTATAGATTAGTTGTGATTGTACTATTTTCTATGATAATGGGCGTCTGTTTGTCAATATGTTTTTGTACTTTTATGTTTCTAAAATAAAAAAAAAAGTGACATATATAATTAGCCATCACAGTAACATAACAACAGTGAGACTCCCAAGTCCAAAATAGCATAGAATGGTCCTTCCTCTACACTCTCTTCCGACTCTGACCCACTCCACTATTAGGGGAACACTGGCTTCAATAATTTGGCTAAGCCCCTTATCACAGGCACAGGATATTCTGCACTGCCATCAGTTCTAGTCCTTAGTTTTCTTTAAAACAATTCAGCCAAGCCTGGTGGTGCGTGCTTATTATCACAGAACTCTAGGATGGTGAAGCAGAGGGATCACAAGTTTGAGCCCAGCCTAGGCAATTTAGCAAGATCCTGTCAGAAAATGTAAAAAGTTAGAAATGGCTGGGGATTAGCTCAGTGTGAAGGTCCTAGATTTATTCCCCAGTACTAAAAACAAAACAAAATAACATCAAGTAACATAATCATAACAATAACAGATAATTTGACTCTGAAGGAAAAATATAGTCACCATTGTTTATCTTTGGAGATATAGGATTACTAAGCCCAGCTTTCCTGCCTTTCCTCCCTTATCTCTCTTCTGGGTAAACTTCAAGATTTCCTCTTCTTGAGAACAACTTCCAACAGAGATGTCATTTCCTGTCACATGACTAAGTCTTCCATGGGAACCTAAACTCCTGTGGCTCAGAATTAGCTACAAATGTGTGCTGAGGTCTTTTGTTCTGGCCATAGTGATGAAAATTCCTAAAGAAACGATAAGCAGTGAGTCTGTACATATTGAATTCCCAGTGCAACACAGTGCTGACACATAATAGTTCCTCAACAAATGTGTTCCCCGATGGAAATGTAGAGAAAGAGTACAGAAGATAAATTCTCAAGAGGAAAGGCATCTTGTCATGTCACCTCAAACATACATCTCCTACTGGGAATAGAGGGTTACAGAAAAAATTCTGAATATAAAACATATGTGAATACATGGAGTAGGGTGGACTGATGCCACAGGCCTGGTAACATGCACACCACGGTCCAATCCACCCCAAGAGCAAATGAGAAATGAACATGGGGAAAGGTGGATACAGTGCTGAGGTATCCATTGCTGTGCACTGAAAACCAGGCTACACAGTTTTGGAAGTCCAGACTGCACTGTCATTGTTTCTGTTTCAGCTGATTTGGTGGGTTCCTTCCCATGAAAGGAAGTTCTCTGTGGGAAACATTTTGTTGATAATGATAATGGTGAGTATGTAGTCTTGAGAGGAAGAAATTTCTTTTATCCAGCGGAGTTTATTTTTGGGAACACACGCAGGGATCCAAGTCCAGTAGGGTCTGCTAGTGCTTAGAAATAATTGTCTCCACTCTGGCCTAAGCCTGAATTCAGAAAGTTCTAACTCAATAAGCTAGAATGATGTTTTATTAATTGCACTATGCCCTGCTAATTGCAATGCATTTGCATCAACATCTGAACATATAAGACCCTTCACAGCTTTGGAAAGACTCTTGAGAATCTTACCGCTCATAGCCAATGTTATGGATTACTGAGACAGATGGATCCAGCTCCTAATCCAGTAGCTCGTAATCAGGATGCATATACTATTACCATCTATATTTTAATTCTCAATAATACCAATCATTGTCAACTGTCCACTAGCCATGATTCTTTGTTTTTTATTTTAGTGCTTCATATATTGTTCTGAACATTTTTGCTCAGCAAATGAATGAAGAAGGTTAGACTGGAAAAGGGAACAAAAATCACAGGATTTAGACCCAGAGGAGACAAAAGGGCGCAGACATTATAGCCAGATGGAACGACAGGAAAGGAGGAGATACACTTGCCACATATGGGGTAAGTGGGAGATGTCTTGGGGCAGGCGATGGAATTCAGATGTAACAGGTCAATAAAGAAGGTCCACGGAAGGCTTGAAATGAGGGTTTCAGATGGCAAAGCACTAGTCAAAGAAAACCATCCTGATGGCAGAACAGGAGAAGAAATAGCCAGAACAAGTGTGGAGTTAGGACACATGTCAGCAAAAGATTTCAACAGCTCCCCCTTGATGAGTATGGGCCTTAACAAGGATGTAGATCTTTTAAAAAGTGAATCTGATCAAGTTTTGGCCATTCATATATGAAAGGAAGTGCAACGTGGGACTTCTTATGTCAGGAAAACTGCATCTTTTTTCACTCCTTCTTATCACCCAGATCATAGAAGTGATAGCTGGATCTCCAGATGCTACTTTGTGCCGTAAGAATAGGATCCATGTACAAGGGATTTTGAAGACAGAGCTGCATGTATTCATAGAGTTATCATACTAACCAGGAACTGTTTCAAAATCTCTGCTACATCGGAGAAAGATAAAAAATTTTCTTCATTTAAATTATCATTACTTAGATATCTTTTAAAATCAACTGAAACTATTTCTGCCTGACAGAGGATGTTAGAGATCCAGGGAAGACATACAAGCAAACACAGTGGGGAATAGGAGTCCAGGATTTCTGTCCTGCCACATGAGTTTATATTGTGGCTCTGCCACATTTGATAGCTGTGGAAGTTTAAGCAAGCACTTCAGTTTCAAGAAGGGTTAAATGTAGAATCGTCATAACTAGTACCTACACATAATGGGCTCTTAAGATGATTAAATGCAATGAGTAATGTAAACTTGTCAGCATGTTCTTTGGCGCCGTGTGTGGGTTTGCACGCATGCACAGGTACATGCTCCCACCTACATGTATGTAAGTCATATGATCAAAGAGAAGATGGCTCCACATTCTTGGGGACAGAGGATGAGTGAGAAGGGAAAGGATATTTCTCTAGAGGCTTGGGCAAAGTTAGGAACATTTCCTGGTAAATGCACTGCTTACTATGGTTTAGATCTAAAATGTTACCCCAAAGTCTCAACTGTTCAGAGATGGGGCTTTCAGAAGATAACTGGATTATGAGGTCACTAACTTCATCAGTGGATTAATACACTGAAGCGATCCTAATTTGCTGGCATTGTCGGGAGGTCATGGGACTTAGGAGGTGGGACCAGGTGGAGGGAGCAGGTCATGGCAGCATGACCTTGGGAACTATATTTGATCCCCGGACTATTCCCCACACCTTCTGCTTCCCCATTTTCTATGGTTTATATATAGATGTTCCTGAAAAGCCTGTTGCACTCACAGGTGGGACCTTTAGGAGACGAGTGTTTCATGGGGCCATGATAGTCATTTGTGGATTAGCCCATGGACAAATTTATAGCTAAATGGGATTTGGAGGTGAAGCCTGGATGGAAGACATGGGTCTCTGGGAATGCCTCCTCCCTGGACCCTTCTTTCTGCTTTGTACTTCACTGCTATGAGCTGGTTCTCCTCCGCTATGCCCCGCTGCCATGCCATCCTGTCATGGAGCAAGTCATCTGTGGACCTAAAACCTCTACAAACTGTGAGCCAAAATATATTTTTTCTCCTTAGATTTACGGGGATCAGGTATTGTGCCTCTGAGATAGGAAAGTGACTGAAACATAGCAGCTGTGAAGTGAGAAGCTTTCCTCCATGATCTCCATGTTGTTCTGCCTCACCGTGGAAGTCAGCGCAATAGAATCAACCAACCATGGACTGAAACCATGACCAAAGTAAACATGTCCTCCTTTCAATTGATTGGTCAGGGATTTTGCACAAGAACAAAAGTTTGACTGAAGCACTCTTCAAATTGTCTGGGAAAGTGAAGAGCCCAGTATGGTGACTCTTTCCATGCTGCCGACTCGTGGCCATCAGAGAGGGGTCTTTGACCACATCTGCCACTTCACACCCTGGTTAATGGGCTATGGGCAACCCAGTGTCAATAGTCTATCAACACCACTAATCTTCAACTTCCAGGAAAGGCAGCGCTATTGGGAAGAAGAGGCTCTTGGCTCTGCTTCTGCATAAAAAGGACTGATTAAATAAAAGGGATGTTTGGTTCTTTGGTATGTCGAGACTGATAAACACTGACAGGATGATGAGGGGGATGGGGCTGAGCCCGTGAAGCTGAAAAGTCTTTCAGGGACACCAGGCCACCTCCTAACTCCCCAAACACTTCCTGAGGAACTCAGAGCTCCCAAGACATGGCTGCTCTCTGGAAAGCATGCATCTGATTAACACTAAAAATGGCAAGGAGGAAAGAAGGCGGAGCTGCACAGAGTTTAATTGCAAGCCAGTGTATTTATAGCTCCACGTGGGGAACCGGTTTGAAGCCGACATTGCCACTGCTCTATGTTTGCAGTTTGGATACAATAGTTTGAAGAGGAAAAAAAGAAAACTGGCATTTGGGAAGAGGCGGGGCCAGGCATCATATGAAATCTAGCAGGACTGAGTCACATTCTTCTACTCAGTGTCAGCGTGACAGTGCATGAATGACAATTTCTCTGAGCCCCGTTTGTTGACTGCACAATGAACTATGATAAGAATTAAGAGAAATAATATCAATAAACAGACTGAGGATACCCTAGCTCCTTCTCATTCTAAAACCTATTCATAGCCTGACTGGTATACAAAGGGACAAGAAAAAAAGCCAACAATGATTTATCATGATCTCCAGGATGCGTGTGTGTTTGCTAGTGAATTTTGCCATTTCTTATACATTCTCAAAAACCAATCTAGACTTATTGTATTTTCATTTTAGGTTCACCATGTGATTATTTTATCTTCATCATAAGCTTAAATAAAGAAATTCTGTTTGGGATTTTTTATTTCCTCTTTTGTTATCCTTTCCCCTAAATGAAGAACATTCCTCTCTCAAAACACCTGAGTTTTGTCTGCATGAGAATGGATGCTGGATGGACCAACTGAGATGTATGTTAGGAGATTCATTCAGCCAACTGGAGATTATAATGCTCTTTGGCCTGCAGGTTCCTGGAAACAACTCCAGGAAAACAAAAGAAAGATGAGGCTCGTAAGGGGAGCTTAGACTGGGAGGTGGGCTGGGTGTTCACCTTCTGGGGGCCAGAAGTAACAGAGCTGGCTCCCCAAAGCAATGCCCTCAAGATGTCAAACTCCAGAAAGAAGCCACAGAGGCATGACACATGGACAGACAGAGCCACAGTCTTTCATGACCTCCAAGGTAAAACAGAAGGTGACAGGCGCCAAGGCTTTCTGTGTGCTAGGTGCTGCTTAAAGACACACCTATTGCGATGGGCTGGATAACGCTTCTCCCCAGAGATGTCCACTCTCTAACCCCAGCACCTGTGATGGGTCCTCTTACACTGAAGAGGGGACTTTGCAGATGTGAGCTGCAGGCTTCACATGGAGAGATCTTCCTGGATTATCACAGGTGGGCCCAGTGACGTAACAACAAGAGTCCTTACAGAGAACAGGTGGGAAGGGCACCATTAGAGATGTCTACAGAAAATAGAAGCAGAGATGTGGGGCTATAAGCCGAGGCCTGCAGTTGGCTACTAGAAGCTAGAAAAAAATAAATCTATGTTGTTTCAAGCCACTAATGATGTGGTGTTATGTTATAGCAACAACAAGAAAATAATATATCCATATTACATCAAATCCTGACTTATCCTCACCCTTTTTATAGAGGAGAAAACTGAGACACAATGAGATTAGGTAACTGGACTAACATCTTGCACCTAATAATTTTTCCTGGATGGTCTAGTGTCAGACCCCATGTTTTAACCACTATACCAGGAAAACCAGAAGAGATTGCTGACAGCCTACCAAGGAGGTTCACTTTCACCTCCTCAGCAAAACAAGTATAACACAATTAGCAAACAATGCATGATTGTTTGCATGATTCCAAGCAAGCCTGTGTGCTCATTAAAGTGAGGCCAAGGAAAGCTCCATTCTGGTAAAACATTCTGAGATCCAGCTTCCTGAACATAGAGTGTTAGCTACATACGAAGAAAAGTATCTCACAAATAATTCCTAAATATTTCCATAATTATTCGATGTCATTACTACAAATGATAAATCTGATGCTCAGTAAAGTCATATCTAAAGTTGCCCACAAACAAACCAGCAAGTCAGGACCCAAACCAGGTTACTATTTCCTCTCCAAACAGAACCAGGTTCTATTTCCCCTCAAGTGCTTTAGAAAGTGTTCTCTGACAGACAGAAATCATTATAAATCCTAGCATGTAGACAGGTATTTCATTCAGTGGGGGTGCTGGTCAACTTTTAATGACTGATCTTCTTGAGCAAAATAATAAAGCTGATTTGTGGTGTTGACCAATCTGGTGAAAATACTTCCACCATATTTTTTTCAAGCTACCATATTGAAAACCTATGTGAGCCATGTTCCTACCACTGGTATAAGATACCTCATGCTTGAAACTTGAAGAAGATATCTATTTTGGCTCACGGTTTAGTTCACAGTTGACTGGCTATATGGCAAAACTCAGCACAGTGGAAGGGTATGGCAGAGGAGAGCTGCTCAGCCTATGGCAGCCAAGAAGTGGAGGGAGAAGGGAGAAACTGGAGAGAATACACTCTCCAAAGGCACTCTCCAGGGACACACCTCTGCAGCCAGGCCCACCTCCTAACTGCACATTGAGCCATAACCTCACCCATGGCTCTATCCACTGATAAGTACAGTACCCACATGACCCCAGCGCTTTCCTAAAGCCCCACTTCTGATCAGAAGACCTTTCAGAGACATTCTAGATCTAAAGCTTAACAAAAACCATTTTAGAAGAAGCCCTACAAATTTACCAGTCATCTTGCAGCAGGATCCAGGGGACAGCTGCTTCAGTCTCAACACTCACTGACTTCATCAGAAACCCACAGAGAAAACCAGTGATTCACATTTTAAACAGGAGTCCTTGTGATTCATACACATCTGAATATATAAAAACTTATATTTTCCATTTCTAAGGTTGCCAGATAACATAGTGGGCTCTTAGTTTTAAATTCCAGATAAATATGTCACATATTAACAGATTCACTTGAAAAATGTATCCCTTATCTGCCTAAAATTCCAATTTAATTTGGCATAATATCTATTTCAGCAAAGTTGGTGATCCCTACTTTTATCTTCACCAACACTTGGTGTGATCAGATTTAAATGCTTCCAATCCAAGTACTTGACAAATCCTTGTTGAATTTCCAGACACTGCATTGACAACCACTTCAATATTCTTCTGTGAATTACCTTGCCCATTTTCCTATTGGGTTACTGCCTTTTTTAAATTAACATTCCATCTTATATACTGGAAGTATCAATATGCTTTCTCTTTTACTCAAAGTAATTTAAAATATGATAGCCAAGTTGATTAATCTTTCCCTTTGTAATAATCAATGTCTATTTCAAAAACACAAAGGAATGAAGTACATTTACTTTGAGAGTATTTACCATATGATAGGTGTTCCTACATCTTAGCTACTATTGTTTCTGTCATTGTTTTGATTCACAGAAGTCTCCTTGCTGTTTCTTCCCTGGCTTCAACAGAAATGTCCCAAAGAGTCAGTCAGTCTTCAGCGCTAAAGAAAGACTGACTTCCTTCTGCATCTTTCCCATGCACTTGGATCGCCTCCAAGAACCTAGAGGGGTGAATGGTGCCATTTGTTTGTAAAGAGTGAGACCCTTGCCTGTCCAGCGCCGGGATCTACCTCTCCACCCTGGAATTGCTCTCTTCCTCCACCAAGGTCTCCAAATCTTGGCTAAGGGGCTAGGAAACTGCAGGAAGCAGATGAAGGCAGTATTTTAAACCTGGCCTCTGCAGTTTGGCCGAGTTCTGGGTGGCGGAGATTAAATACCTGCTCATGGCCCACGCTCAGGGCATGCTGAGAGTTAAGGGGTGATTACTGACTGCTCTGCTAACTTATGAGGCCTCATTAGGATTCTTGGAGCTGCAAAACTCTGCTTAGAACCACAGAGCAATGCCCTTTCTGGCCTGGCCCCTCTGAAGGTCATAAACCACTTTAATTAAGAACAGCTTTAATAATGGAGGACTCAAGATGCCACACAAGGGCACTGCAAGCATCTCCAAAATTAGGATGAAAAATCTCCTTGTTTTGTACCTTCACTGAGATCATTTTCTGCTGGTTTCTGTGCTGCTCTACCTGTGGTATCCAGCCAGCATGGGGGCAAGAGCCTCATCCCACCTGTACCCCAGGATAGCTCCGCCCCCACCTGGCCTGAGATAACCACAGGATTCTCTATTCGAAGGGCCATCCTATCTCACTTGAGAAGATCTGGCCCAAGCATAAGCCCCTTCCTTATACTACACCATGGGCTGCCAGGGTAAGTGGGATCCTATTTCTCAAACCAGGATTTTAAAACTGAGGCACACATACTGAGGAGTGTTTCCAGCCTCAGCACTGTTGACATGTGAGCTGGGCCACTCTGTTGTGGGACGATTTTATACACTGTAAGATGTTTAGCAGCACCCCTGACCTCCACCCTCTAGATGCCAGAAGCTCCCACCACAGCTGTGACAAGCAAATTTGTCTCCAGAGAATTCCTATTACTTCCTGGGGAGACAGTTTTCAGATGCAGCAAAGAGAAATCATTTGCCCAATTAAAATTGAATTTTGAAGAAAATTGTAATTCTTAGTATACATATGTATGCCCAGGCAATATTTAGAACACATTTAAACTACAAGGTTGTTACTATCTGAATTCAAGTTTAACTAAGCAACATATACTTTATCTGGAAGCTTTACTTGAGGGACAAAATAAGTTGGAGCCTGGTCATGGCTAATTCCATTTTGTCAACCTCCCTAGGAGATTTGACTATGTAGCCAGATTAAGAATTTTCAAAGTACTTCCAAAAATTCCCTGATGATGGTACTAACTTCCGGAGTGCTTGTAATAAACAAAACTAAAGCCAAAAACCAATCCAACCCTAACTAGAAAAGTTTCCTGAGCTTCCAAAACATGACCTCCAGAGACTTCGGTGTGAGGACTGAAGACCATCACTAAGTCTTCTGTGACTGTGGCCATCAGGCAGAGAGGGAAGGCCGTGCTCTTAGGAAACCTTGTGTGCACAAGATGCTCAAATGCCTGGCATTCACATTCAAATGCCATCACTGGGAGAATGGCTATATAGATTCTTTGTCCATTACAGAATTTTATGTAATAGTAAGAAAGAATAATTTACATTTATCCACATTAATATTGATGTATATATATATATATATATATATATATATATATAGAATATAACGTTGAAAGAAACTATACCCTCAAAAGATAGCATTTTTATAAAATACAAAAATATGCAATCCTAACAATGTACCCCCTTCATCCTTTAAGGTTGATAACATGAAAACCCAAGAGAGGGGTTAAGCCAAGGAGAAAAGGGAAGTCAGGTACAAAGACTATGACACAGAATACTCACACTCTTAAGTGTGGGTTCTAAGGGCTTGTTTCACTATTGAATGCCAACACATAGCTAGCAAAACCGTCTGTGTCACATTATATATACACAGTTTAATCAAAATATGCACTGTATGTTGAAATTTTAAAATATTTATTATAATAAAAGACACATTGCCATGGACACACTTATCCCACTTTCTTGCCACTGCCTCAAGGAGTTCTGAAGTCCTCTTTCATGTCTTTAGTTGTGCTGCTATAGCTGCCTCAATGTCTTGAATTCATTCAAAATGACCTTTCATAGTTATTTTGACTTTGGGGAAGAGCCAGAAAGTGCATGATGCCAGATCCAGTGAATTAGGTAGGTGAGGACACACTGTCATGTTGTAAGGAGCCTGCCTTTGCACTGGTGTCACTTGGCAGCATGTGCCATATTTTTTATCATAACTCCTAAAAGAATTCATGAAAGTAGACTTCCAGAACTGCATCATATAGTGGCAAGAGGGACAGGATAAGTGTGTTCAAAGTGACGGGGAGTTTTTTTTGATGGAGATTTGTGGCAATGTGTCTCTTATTGTACTAACAATTTTTCTGCTTCTGAATTTATTTTGTAGTACTGGGAATTGAACTCAGGGCCTCACACTTGCCAGGCAGGCATTGTGCCGCTGGGCTATATGCGTCACTAATCATTTTAAAGACACACTCGGTATTTTGAGCTATCTATCTATATATCTATCTAACTCTGTAGAGAGAGTTCAGAGTCCCTCCTACTATGGATTTAGGTTCCGTAGGCCTTTGTGAGTCCCCCCAGATCTTCACTTTTGATGGACATCTCAGGTGATTCACATGCAAATCTGAAGAGGTGGCAGCTGGACCACATCTTAGTGTGCATGCAAGGATGGAGAATGAGCTACCACGGGAGCAGACTTTCATAGCTTTACCTCCTCCTGTGCAGCTATGGATAAGCCACTGTTCTCTCTGATCTGTAGGACAATAGTCATAATCCCAGTGCATCTCATATGGGTTGGATGCCCCTCCCACATAATCCCACTCTCACCACCCCTATTCCTGTCTCATGGCATCTGGAGCTTTGTGGGGTAAGAACCTACTGCCCAGAGTTTTCCCTGAGAATAGAACCCTGTCTCAGACACATGTTTATTCCTGGCTCCCAGTCCTGAGATGAGAATCCAGTACAGTAAATAAGTGTTGGCTGAGCCAAGTATGATGGCACATGCATGTATTTCCAGTACTCTGGGAAGGTAAGGCAGGAGGATCACACATTCAATACTGCACATAGGCACAAAAATGCTGGTTTCACTGAGAATAGATACAGGTAGGACAGAAGCTGGGCCAGGAAATTGCAATCACTGAGAAGCTTCCCCTGGCTACAGATGCACCAATCTGAGAACCAATCAGAATCATAACAGCAATGATTATAACATATTCAAAAATGAGAATCTCTGCACTCACAGAGATATTCAAGATTGGAGAGTGGGCTGGGTATCCTCTTTGCAAAAGAATACTAGACAAATACAGAAGTAAAGGTGGAGTTTGAAAGCCCCTCCACTGTTCAACTGTCCGTGTGGCAATTAAACAGAGATCAGGGGCAAATAATAATAACTACTGAAGGAAGACTGATAGGAAATTAGTTAGTTACACCCACCATCGCAACATCACCCCATGGCAGGGCCAGTTTTGTAGGTGCCTGGTCTGTGCAGCTGCACAGGGATCAAGCCCAGAAAAGTTCCATGGTTGACTTAATGTTGCTGCCCATCTTGAAAGGCTCAATCATTTCAAGCAAGAAGTCAGACATGATTTTCCCTGGGACTTGCAAATGATATGGCCATTCTTATCCATTAGGGAAGGAAAAGTATTCATAATGCAGAAGTCTGGGTAATAGACTTCTTAAATGTGTAATTAACTCCATCACTTAATGAGGAAAGTATCAAACATATCACTCAGCAGCTCTGATCCATCAACTATGCAAAATTTTTGCCAAAAACTGCAGATCCAAATATCACCATGGGAGACAATCAGAGATCCCCAGATTGTTGGGTCCCCAATACTAATGGTTGTCTAGCTTTGGCCTGTGCCAGGTTCCTTGGAAGGACTTGTTAAGAGAGGTTGCTGGCCCCCTGGATGCAGCTTCCAGGATTTTTTATTCGGTACATAGCACGGGGGGAAGCTGAAAATTCTGCAGATGAGTAATTAATTAATTAAATAAGAAGTTCCCAGAGGCTGCAGTGGAGAAACCACATTTTGAAGACCACTGCTGCACATTATGGCTGCCCTTGACTCACCCGAAATGTCAAAACTGAAAAAGACCAACAACAAAAACAGCAGTGAAAGTTTCTAGGTCACAGGGCGACCACATGCAAAGTATAATCTTGGAGGGGGAAAAAGCTTGCTATAAAGGACATTTCTGGGACAACTGGGGGAACCTGGGTACAGGTTGTCTGCTAGATAATCCCATTGTATCAGTGTTCCATTTCGTAGGTGTGATAACAGTATCCTAGTTACAGGAGAGGATGCTCTGGCTCTTAGGAGATGTGGGCTCAAGTATTCAGGGATGGCATGCAGTTCATGGTATCTTTAATTATCTTCAAATAGTACACTTTAAAAAGCAATGTGCCTCTATGATGGACCCAGGTGCTATAAAAGAAAAGATGTCAAATAAGGTAAGAAATAATCATCAAGATGTGTGGTGTGTATTGCAGACCTAAGTAGCTGTTGGGTAAGTGAATAGCAGCCTCTCCCCTGCCCTGGCAAAGAGACGACTTAGGAGTAGTATTAGCTTGCTAGAGTTTCTAGGTTAGTGTATCACAAACTGGGTGTCTTGAAACCCCAGAAATTTGTTCTCTCACACTTCTGGGGACGAGAAGTCAGAAATGAAGGAGTTGACAGAGCTGCTCCTTTCTGGAGGCTGTGGAGAAGAATCAGATCCATGTCTCTCCCCTTGGGCTTCTGAATGTTGCCCAAAATCTGTGGGGTACCTTGACTTAGAGCTGTGTCACTCTAATCTCTGACTCCGTGGTAACATGGCTGTTCCTGTGTGTCTCTGTATCTCAAGATTTCCCTTTTCTTAGAAGGACATCAGACATGGGATTTGGAATAATATTGGATTAGGGAGACTTAATCCAGTATGGCTGGCTTTCTCTGAACTAATCGCATTGGCAAAGAGCTTATTTCCAAGTAAGGCCAATTCAGAGGTTCCTAATGGTCATGAGTTTTGAGAGGACACTATTCAACCCAGTCTGGAGAGAGCTGAGGAATCAGTGTCTCTGCTACCGAGGACCAGAGCCACATGGGAGAAGGCGGCACCATACTCAATGGGCATGTGATTCCTATAAGAACCCTGGGTCTCTTCTCTCTTGAACCCACAGAAACCAGTGTCTTGAACAAGGCCACCTTGCCGCACAACCCCAGCATCACAGCTTTGCAGAGAGCTAACCTCAGCTAGCTGGATCTGCAGGTTCAGGCTGTCATGTGAGATGTCTCCTTTCTTCCCTATATAGAAGACAACACCCTGTGGAGGCTGGTGCCCTCTTCCTGACCATGGTCTTGGCCCTTCTTGCACACACAGGCCTTGCCCAGGCCACCGCCTCACCATCACTTGCCACACCCACCCCTGCCAAGCAGCGCCAGTTCCCATCTAAGAGTCTCAGCCATGAAAATGGATGAACATGTGTTCTCAGCTTCACGGTCAAAAGGGAATCCAATCACGAATCTGGTGATGCATTTGCAAATTAAAAATTCATACCATAATGAGCAAAGCCATTCAAACTAATAATTACATAAACTTTCCTTACGGGTGGCATGGTAATTACAACAGGTACTTTAAGCAAATTCAAAAAGCGATGTTGGTTTCCATGTGCTTCATAAAGAATATCACAGACAGGTGCATACTTGCCTTGCCAGGTGAAGACGCCCCCTTAGGATGCTGTTGGATGGCATGAATAAGGGAAAGTTCCTAACCCCTCCCTCAGGAAGGCAGGAAGTTTATAATGCAGAAGGAAGAGGGTGACAGCAGCAATGACAGCACTGAAATCACAGTGCAGAGCATATCCTTGTCAGAGGGAGTATCCAGCAGATACTCTGACATCAGTTTTGCCACCCCCCTTGACCCCAGGCTCTAGCCTGACTGACCTTCCTTCTTAAAGAAAAATCACCTCCTCTCTGCACACGTCACAGTTCTGTACACAAATGTACAGTGTTTCTTCACACCAAGTGGTTCTCCAATTCTCTCCAGACACCAGCCATGCAACCTACGGTCATGTCCAGCTCTGACACCAGCTCCCCAGACTTAGTGTCATACCCTACAGGGTACAGGCTCAGTCACATAACAATATCCCCCATTCTGCTATAACTTGGAAACCGCAACCTCCCTCCAGCATCTGATTGACAAGTGATAATTCAGGGCTTCCTACAACCTCCAGCTCTGTCTGAATTTGCTAGGATCTACACAGAACTCAAAACATTACTTCTTGTTACTGGTTTGTTTGTAAAGGGGTGACTAAGGAAGCCTCAAAGGGAAAAATACATGGAGTGAGGTACAGGAAAGAGGCAGGCTGCTTGAAGGCTCCCTACAGACACATGCACTTTGGACTGAGGGTACTTTGCCCCCTAACCCATCATTCAGGAAACCTCATGGGTTTTAGGAGCTCTAGGGCAGAAATCAGAGATGAAGCCCAAACACATATTTCTTTTTATATTACATATCTTCTTCGAGCATGCCCACAGTTTCCTGCCCCAGGTCCTTTGCTACCCACACAGCTTCGGCACAGGTGTGTCCTCAGCAGAGTAGCTCTCTGACCACCTGTACCAGTCCTGCCCTTTCCCACCCACTAGCTCCACAGTGCTGTTTGATGCTTTCTCAATGCGCTTCCAGTTTGTCTCCTACACTTGAGCTAAAGTTCCATGAGAGCAGAGATCTTGGCTGAGCTGTTCCCAGTTCTGTCCAAGGCCCTCACAGAGCACCTGGCATTTGGCTGAGGTTCAGAAAATGTCCATGAACAAATAAGAAATGAATGGAGGAGCACAGTGATGCACACGTGCTCTCATGCAGGGGGTCTTAGTCCCAGACAGAGCTACAAGGGTGCTTCTTAGACTATCTCCATTCCTATTTGAGAACCCACACCTAGAGACCAAAGGCCTGGGCTGTGATGTGAGCAAGCCTAGTCCCCTCTGTGGGTCACCTGTGTGCATTTTGTCACACCCCTCCTCCTCAGGCAATGAGGGTGGTCCAGTCACAGTGTTTAAAGGAGAGAGAAAAGAGTGGCTGACACCTGAGTCCTTTAATTAGCACCTGGTCCCAACACTTCACTGACAAATGGACTCCTTCCATTCCATGCCAAGCATGTGCTCCACTGAAGACTTCAGTGTGAATTACAGTGTGGATGCCAATGCGGACTCGAGTGTGGACCCCAGCAAGGCAGTCTTCTACTGTGGGGCACTGGGAGTCACCCACTTGCGGGCAGGGCGTGGGGCACATTCATCCCTTCCTCAACAGTACAGGTCAGATGCACCGAAGAGCAGCTCTACTATACTAAAAACCTAGACTCCCATACTTGTGAGAGAAATGGTCACCAGTGATATGAGAGCTCAGAGCCTTGGTGGGTAGAGGTGGGGAAGGACATGTCATTGTAAGAGGCACACATGCAGTCAGCATGTCTGTTCTGGTCCTAGCTCTGCCCTGGTTTGTGACCCTATTAGTGACTAAACCTCTCTGGGCCTCAGTTTCCCTTGTGTGAAAAGGGCATCAGAACCATTCCCATTTCAGAGAGCAGTAAGGGTTGAGATAAGCACATTGGACAAAGATCTCAGCCCACAGTCTGGTAAAGGCCTAGAATTCATCAATGCATTGGTATCAAATTCCTGAGCTCTGAGCAGACCGGCACCATAATGTCCCTTTCTCCTGCACATAGTCCCAGTCCTCAGAGGTGATCACTGTCCCATACTCAGCAACTTCATCCTGACTACCCCATTTCCCAGTAGACCCCAGACCTATTAAGACATTGGTGAGTCCTCAGGACTGCTAGCCATGAGCTAGGCCAGCTACCCTCTCAGGTCAGTCTCTTGCTTCCTGGTACACAAAAGCCTGAACAAAGCTCTGGGAAAACATGGTCTGCTCTTCCGTGAGGACCCTCTGAGCTGGGATCCACAGAGACCAAAAGCACACAGTGGATTGGCACACAGCACTGGGGGCCATGCTGCCTTCCAGTTTCCTTCCTGAAGAACCCAGGGAATGCCGGGCGTGGTGGCACATGCCTGTAATCCCAGCTCTCGGGAGGCTGAGGCAGGAGGATCGTTGCGAGTTCGAGACCAGCCTGGGCCACAAAGTGAGCTCAAGGCCAGCCTGAACTGCATTTTGTCTCTTTTTTTTTTTTTTTTTGGCAGTACTGGGGATTGAACTCAGGACCCTGCGCTTGCTAGGCAGGCGCTTATTCCACTGAGCTATATCCCCAGCTCCTGCATTTTGTCTCAAAAAGACAAAAAAAATAAAAGAGAGAGAGAGAGAGAGAACCCAGGGAGCAAGATGAAGATGGTCTTCTGGGGACTTTCTAGAGGTGACAATGTTGGGGACAGAATCACAGTTCATTACCACGATACATCTGCATACTTATCACAAAAAATGAATGACTCACACAGCTCCCAAAGACAGGGTGGGCTTAATTTCTCTTTCTTGCTTGACTGTTTACTTGCTTATTTTTTCTTGTGTTTGTGTTTGTGTGTGTTACTGAGGTGTGAACCCAGGGCCTTCTCACTGAGCTATATCTCTGGCCTCCCTCTTTATATTTTACCTGGAGACAGTCGTGCCAAGTCACTAAATTCCTGGGCTGAGCTCAAACACATGATACTCTTGCCTCAGCCTCCCAGTCTTCTGGGATTACAGGAATGCACCATCATGCTTGGCTTGGATGTTGATTTGAATTCAGGTCTAGTTGAATTCAGAGTCTTTCTTTCTGTACTGAAATGCACAGGTAAAGGTCATAGCCACAGCTCTGCTGATAAGTCCTTGCCTTGGTTACTTTTCTCTGGTTGCTGAGACAAAATACCCAACACCCAAAATGAAGGAAGGAAAGGTTTATTTAGCTTACAGTTTGTGGAGGTTTCAGTCCATACTTGGCTGATTCAGAGGCAGAGTGGCACATGGCAGAGGGCAAACTGTTCATGGCAGCAGCACACAGCAAAATCCAGCAAAAGGGAGGAATGGCTGCAAGCAGCCTCTTCTCTTACCTTACATTGCAAACAGGCTACCCCCACCCAGGGGACGTGTTCACACAGTCTCCATGCCCTCCTCTTCCACAGGCTCAGGATGTGTACAAAGTAAGCACCCTGGCTTCCTGCTGAGTCACTCAGCCAAACCTCTAGACTCCCCAAGTTGACACAATGTATCAACCGTAACAGTCCTGCAGGCCTACTGTGCCCCATTCCCATCCCTAATGCTCCCCTCTGGTGAGCAGATCTGGCCTCCTGTGGTCACACCAAGTGGACCTGCCTGAAAAGTAAGCCCACAGTCTAACAAGTCCTCATGACTGTGAACCTTGCTTACACAGTCTGCTCTGTCCTACCAGGATCCTGGGCCAACCAGAGCAATAGGTCTTCAGAGTGCAAAGGTTCCACACTGGGCAGGGTCACTGTGGGCAACAACAAAGATGCCAATGACAGGGATAAAGGGCCAGTCTTCTCAGTTCCTGGGCCCTCAGGGGGTCTAAGAGACTTGAACAATACAGAGGTTCAAAGGCGGGGACCCATGTTGTTGGATTTCCAAATTCCCTCCATCCAGAAACCCAAGGCTTCAGTGTCCAAAGTGATTTAGAAAATTGTCAAAACTAATGGTGTTTCTTGTTTTCTAGTGTCAAGTATCCAATTCTTGCCCAGTGTGTCTCCTAATGGTTCTAGAGCAGACTCAGGCCTAAGGATGAGACACATTGTACTCCCAAAGGGCAAGTGCCTGCTTCTATCTGTTCTGCAAGAAACAGCATATATTTGAGACCCAGGGAGAAGCTCTGCACTCCTGGGGAGGGTATGTAGGCCCCTGAGCTTCAGTTTCTACCTCTACAGGGATGAAAGTGGAAGAATTCCTGCCTAGGTCAAGTGAAACACCCTACAACAATGCCCCAGTAGGTTCTCCATTTGCTTCAATGACTATTCAGCAAATTATACTCATGCATTTATTATGTGACAATTGTATGCAAACAAAGTACAATTTCTGCTTTCATGGGACCTTCAGCAAATGCTAATTTCTTTACCCAGTACCCCTTTTACTTGGTAAAACTATACAATCACATTATCATGCTGAGTTTCCCCACACCACCAAGAAAGTCTTATTCAAATACTTTTGTTTGTTTAAGATGGTAAGAGATTTCATCAAGGATGGCCATAAGCCAGGCATCATGTTGAAAGATCTGCATGTATTATCTCATTTAATCCTCGTAACAACTCACCAAGAGACAAGCATACCATCCCTCCTATTATAAAGACGAGGAAACAGACCTGGAATGTCATTCAATTAAGTGGTACAGCTGAGATTTAAGTTCAAGCAGTCTGGTTCCAAAATCAAGACTCAGCTCCTTTGGCAGCTGCCCAACACATAAGGGCAGGGAGAGCCCTAGCCTTCCCAGCCTCATCCAGAGCCAAATTAGTACCCAGCCTGGCCACCAAGTTCCATATGTTCCAGCCTATCCAACAATTTGGTAAAGAGTTCATTTCTCCTTCCTGCCCTTGGAATGCTTCCGACTGCTCTTAGTTCCTGGCCTGGAAACCAGCATGTTGCCATGCTGATTTAACACTGCTGCTCTCATGACAGGGTAAGCCCCTAATGGCTTCCTGAAGAACCTGTCAGCACTGCTTTGCAAGCCCTGATAGTAATTTTTTAAAGAATTATTATTTTCCAAAGTGAGCTGTTATTAAAATTCTGCAAATTTCACCTTCAGCCCTATCCCCACTGATCTCAGGTGGATTTTTCTCCAGTGCTGCCCATTTGGGTGACCCTGGAAAGGTCCCTCCAGTGCTCAGTACCTAGATTTCCTGCTGCCTACTTCACAGGGCTGATATGCGAACGTGAGCATACCATTCTTAGGATGTAGCAAGGAAACTAGGTGCTCTACAGGAAGCTAAATGGGGCCTGGGGACCAGCTAGTCCAAGCATTGAATTTAATTCAGGTGAAAACAGCATTTCAGAAGCAGAAGCACTTTGCCTGGGGTCACATAACCAGACATGATTTCTAATTAGCTATTCTAGTATCTCTGTCATCCAATATTTTTTAATACTTGACCTTCTCCCCCATGACTGCAGGTGACTATAATCCGTGTGAAAATGAGGTGTGTGTTTAGGAGAGAAGAGGGAAAGTCAAAGAAATCTACATTTACCTGTCACTCACTAACATTTGATAATCTATAAGGAAGATGGCATCTGTCCTATTTCACAGATAAGAAAGCTGAAGCTCAGAGAGTGTAACCTGAACATGGTCACATACCTTTCAAGTCAGGATTCCAACACAAGCCTACACAATTCTGATGCCACAATCTTTCAACCCACCATACAACCAACTCATACCTGTGCCTCAAACTGCCCAGGTTCCCATGTCTCTGTGCCAGGGGCATAGTGGGACTCTATGAAGTCTAGCTCAACATTTCAGTTGTAGTAGCAGTAGTAGTAGTAGCAAGTACATGTTTGTGGTATATAATGAGCTTGTTCATGATGAGTAGTTGGTATATCTATACACCTTAATTGTTTTTACAGCCCCTTTCCCTCCCCCACCCCTCCCTCTACCTCTTTGTCCCTTTCCCATTTGTAAAAATCTATCTCCCTCTTTCCCATTATCTATCTTTTATTTTATCCTTTCTTTATACTTGGCGCTCCTCATATAAGAGAAATTATACTATATTTATGCTTGTGTGGCTAATTTATTCCCCTTAACATTATTGTCTCAAAGTTCATTCATTTTCTTAAATTGACTCAAATTTATCCTTCTTAATCGAAGAGCCATATTCCATTGTGTATACACACATTTTATTTACTCATTCATCTGTTGATGGTCATATACACAGCTTCCAAGTTTTAGTTATTATGAACTGTGCTGCTATAAATATGGGTATGGATGTTTTACTATAACTTGATGTATTTAATTCTTTCAGGAAGATACCTAGGAAGAGACTAGCTGGGTCAAATGGAATTTCTATTTTTCACTTTTGAGGAGACATACCTATTTCCACAGTGGCTGTACTAGTTTACATCCTTGCCACCAATGTAGAAATGTTCCTTTTTCCTGCATTCTTGCCAGCATCTTGCCATTATTTGATTTCTTGATGATGTCCTTTCTTTCTGGAGTAAGATGAAATCTCAGTGTTGTTTTAATTTGCACTCTCTAATTGCCAGCAATGTTGAACAATTTTTTTGTATTTATTGGTCATTTATACTTCTTCTGAAAAGTGTCTATTCATTTCAGTTGCCCATTTTTTTTCACTGAGTCTTTTATTTTCAGGGATCTAAATTTTTGAGTTCTTAAATATCAATCCTCCCTCCAAGGTCTACCTGGAAAATTTTTATCTCACTCTGTAAGTTGTGCCTTCACTCTGTCGGTTGTTTCTTGTGTTGCACAGCTTTTAAATTTTATATAATCCCATTTACTGATTCTTGATGTTACTTCTTGTACGATTGGTGTTCTGTTCAGAAAGTCCTCGTCTATGCTTCTGACTTCAAGAGTTTGGACTATTTTATCTTCCAGCAATTTAAGTGTTTTTGTCTTAATACTTAGGTCTTTGAAGAATTTTGATTTTGCCTTAATATATGGTGTGAGTCAAGCTTCAATCTTCTGCACATGGACAACTAGTTTTCTAAGCACTACTTACTAAAGAGGCTATCTTTTGCCTTGCATACTTGAACACCACTAATGAATGCAATACCATCCACAATAGCATCAAAAAGTAAAATACTTAGGGATTAAATGAACCAAGGCAGAGAAAGACCTCTACGATGATAAATCACAGTACTCTGAGAAAGGAGATCAAAGAAGACATTCCCTCTTCCTGGATAGGCAGAACCAATATTACCAAATTTGGCCATATTCCCCAAACTGTTATACAAATTTAATACAATACCAATAAAAATACCAATGGCATTCCTCACAGAACTAAAAAAAATAGTCCTAAAATGAATACAGAAACCAGAAGAGACTCAGAATATCAAACACAATCTTGGCTAAAAAGAACTAAGCAGGAGACATCACAATCCTGGATTTCAAGCTATATTACCAATCTACAGTGAAAAAAACAGCATGGCACCGGCACAAAAACAGATACTTGGGTCGGTGGAACAGAACAGATGGCACAAAAATAACCGCAGACACATTAAGCCACCTCATCTTTGACAAAGGGGCCAAAAACATTTCAGTTCTTGAAATGGTGGTTTTAAAACACACCCCCAGATTCTTTGATGCTGCACTTTCCAAAGATGGAGCCTATGTTTTCCTTTCTACCTCTTTTGAGTCTGGGCTGAGACATTTTAGTGACTTTCTTTTAATAAACACAGAATAAAAGAAGAGTGAACTGTGACTTCTAAGATGAACACATTTGATTACTTTGTGCTCCCTGGTGATCACTGGTGCTGAGGGAGGTCAGTGCCCATGGGGTGCAGATGCCAAAGGAACCCTCTAGAAACCCAACATGGGAGGAAAATGAGGACTTGCCAACAGCTGTGTGTGAGCTCAATTGTGAGTGGAGACTGCAACCCCAAAATTCCAGATGGCTGTGGCCTCACAAGAGTCCCTGGTCCTGGCTACACAGCTTCCAAACTCCAAGACTTCAGGAACTGGAAGACAGTGAGTACCTCTTGTTTAAAGTTGAATTTGGAATGATTATTACCCAGCTATAGATGAATAAGATAGTGAAGTCTTTCTATATAGTAACCATCCCAAAAGTTAGTGGCTTAAAGCAATAACCATTCGTGCCACTCACCATGCTTAATGGATACATATTTGAGGCTGGGAGCCTCTGAATGGATCCAATTTTCTGTCATTAGATAAGCTTCCTCCAGCCTGGCAGTGAGCTACTGGTAAGCAGGATACTCTGTTTCAGGGGTCTGCAGGCTGTATACCAGGGTAAGTGGGACACAGCAGCCAACCCGATAGCAGATTTCCAAAGGACAGAGGAAAAATCTGCGAAGTCTCCTGCAGCCTAGATCTTGTATTGTATGTGACCACATCTGCTGCATCTCGTTAGTCAGAGCAGCTCCCAAGGGCAGCCCAGGCACAAGTTGTTGAGAGAGAACCAGAACCCTCTCTTCATAGGTTAGACTGCAGGGTTGTGTTGCAAGGCTGTGGTTATAGGAGTGTGTGAGAATCAGGGGTATTTCCTTCTACCACAGAAACTGAGCTTATTTTGAATACTGTGACCTGCAGTATTGCCATTCCCATTCCCATCCCCGTCTCCATCACCAGAAGAAGCAGCCTGGGAGTTTTAATATGCTAAGTTGCTAAACCCTTCAGCTTAAGAATGAATTGAAGGAGGCTTAAACTGTAATGTCACAAGTGCAGGTCAGAGAGTGAGAAACTCTGGAGGAGAACTGGTTCTAGACAACTGCTCTAGCTCCAATTACACAGGGCTAGCTTCAACTGTATTCAGAAAACCAGCTCCAGACTGTAAGCTGAGTGTTTCCCAGAAAGATGTCAACATAGATGGAATACTGCAGAAGAAATGTTTCGCTCCAGGTGTTTTTGCTAAAGCACAGAAGCAAATGAAGAAGGTAAGGGAAGGAGCAAAGAAGAATGGAAAGGATGGAGAAGTTTCAGATTTTGATAGGAAGGTTAGAAAAAAATGAAGTCAGCATGGAATTATTATCTTGATTGAAGACAAGTATAAAAAATTGAATATGATTCAAATTAATAGCCACTATAATACCTCCTCTTCTTGTTCTTTTCCTTTGTAATACATATTCAACATCAATAAGAATTAATAGTCAACTGAAAACTGTGTTTTGTGATATACGTGTATGTGCATATATAAATAATTCTATTTATACATAATTTATATATATGTACATACATATCATCTACATATATTTATATATAATTATAGATACATTTCAGGAGGGAATCATTTAATTATGCATAAGTATGTAACTATATATTATGTAAGTAACTAGATAAATTTATATGATAAATATATGTTATATATTTATATGTAAACCTGTAACTATATATTACAAAATATAAATGTTTATCTATTCCCCACTGGGTAAAAGATATGCCTGGCATTGTAATGACAGGTAAAGTAGTAGAGTTAAGTGGGTATGATGCTCTGATACCCAGTGCCTCTGGAAAAACCACCCCTGGCCAGTTCCTAGAGATAGCGAACAACTCCTCCAAGATTTCACACTGCAAATGCAAATCCACTGAACCGGATGTCACCCTTTGCTATTACCCATGGTCTCCTTTATGGGACTGTCACATCTTGGCAACTGTCTACTTGCCCTAATCACCAAGGACCAGGTATAAGACAATTAGAGACAGGCTTCATGCCTCAGAGACATTGAAATTATTCAAACCAGCCAATCCTAAACTCGCTTACCTCCTGATCTGCTCCTTCTGCCAAAACCACAGGTAGTGGCTCCTGCCTATCTCTCCTTGCCCCAGGCCCCACCCATCCACCTTGCTTTATATCTTGCCCATCCATGGCCACCTCTTGGAAATTAGGAGCAACAAACTATCTTTTCTGTAGAAGTCATTCCATATTATATTGGCCTTATCATATACTAAAGTTCAGACCAAAAATGCCCCCTGATGCTTCATGTGTTCTGGGGTGACTGGATCATGAGGGCACTAACTTCATGAGTTGATTAATTCATTGATGAGTTTGTAGCTGAATGCGCTGATAGGAGGTGGGGCTTGGCTGGAGGAAACAGGTCAAGGGGTGGTACAGGACGGGTCCGTCTTGTCCACAGCCCTCTCCGCTTTACCTTTCCACCACACACTTTCTGCTGTGATGTTCCACTTCATCCAGAACCAGAAGCAGCAGAGCCAAGTGACAGTGGACTGAAACCTCTGAAATGGTGAGCCAAAATAAATCTTCCCTCCTTTAAGTATCGTTTTCAGGTACTTATTTTGTCACAGCAAGAAAAGCTGACTAACACATGGAACTTTCTATTCATTTACTTGTTTTTTCAATGCAAGGGGTTGAACCCAAGGCATTTATACTGCACTACATCACCAGACCTTTCCTTGTTTTTTTTTTTTTTTTATTATTTTTGAGACAGGATCTCTCTAAGTAACTAAATTGCTCAGTCTAGACTTGAACTTGTGATCCCCCTACCTTAGCCCCCTAGTGTGCTGACATGACAGATGCGTGCCGCCATGCCTGGCTGACACACTCTATTTAACTGTTGGAGGGGCCTGTCTTCACTGTAGACCCCAGTCTCTTGGTCTAGAACATGAGCCATGGATGAAGCCGTGTGCCTTCATCTTCCTCTGTTGTTTGTGTTTTGTATCCTACTTTAGGTATTTCTTTAAATGGAATAACTTTTACAAGGAAGTGACAGATTTAAAAAGGAAGCTTTATCTAAATGCAAAATCAATACCACTTGCCATAAATAATAGGTAATCACAAAAACAAATGTAATGGAGACAATGAGCAGAATGACCTGAGTAGGATTGTCTTTCCAAGACTCTGTGCCTTGCTGCACTAAAGGGAAGCTGGCAAGCTTGGCATACGTTCAAAAGTGTATGGGTCCCACCCTTGGCCTTTCTTCCCATCAGGACCAGAAAGATGAAGAGAAATGAATGCGAGAATGTCCCTCACTGTGAGTCCCTGTGCTTATGTCCTAATGTGTCCACATAAAACCACCATGCAGCCACCAACATCCTGTAACCTCATTATTGGAAGCACAGAACTCATTCATCTTCCACCCCAAACTTGCCCATAGCATTTCAGAGCTGCAGGCGGCTAGGCCCAGAAAGGGAACAGTGAAGGCCTAACTCTAGATTTGTTATAAAAACACGGTCATGTCACAATGTCCTACTCAATAGCTTGCCCTCCCGAAATATTAGCTGACATCTGGGTGTCTTTATGATTGGTCCTGGGGCATTTTTTTCCTCTAGAGAATCAGTTTGCCCACCAGTAACTGGAGAAGAATTACCCCGGTTGATCTTTATCATCCAAAACAGGTACCTGAAAATGGGTTAAATCAATCACACCAAAATTCCACAACCGCCCTGGCTCAGTCATTCGCATGTGTACATGTGCACACCCCCCATCTCAATTTGCCTCAGGGACACTGAACAGGAATTGCATTTAGTAATCAATTGACTCCCCTTGACGTGGTTTGGTGCCTTTTCTAAGTAACAAGAGCCAGGCAACATCAGAACCTCACAACAATCTTTATTAATGAAGCTCCTGGCCCCGTGTGGAGAAGACACAGGCAGCATATGCAAACGTGCTAAGAAAATTATTTCTATCAGCTCCAGCTATTTGAAAGCAATTGAAAAGTTTCCATTTGAAGAAAAAGTAATTTTCCTGATGTGAGTTTCGAGAGCTGTTTGTCTGCCCCCACCGAACACTGGCTTCCTCGGCTATAGGCTTTCTACATTTTATTAAAACGCAGCTAAGTGGCGTCATGCTGTGAAAATATTGTGTCGCTTTTTAAAGTGATATCATTACCTAATAATTTGGAGGGCTTTACTTTTTTTTTTTTCTTTGCCAGGAAGGGAAATGGACCCAATGGCTTGGCATGGTGACATGGAGTATGTGGGGACCCGGGCCAGAGTGCAGAGAGCTGAGGGCTGGAGGTCATGTGAGACACAAGCATTTGAATTCTTTCCCACCTAATCCCTGGAGAGCATTGAGATATGCACGAGATGCCATGCATGTGACCAAAGGAACACCCAACCCCGCAGGTGGGTTTGTCATGAAGCTAATGAAATACATAGCTCTGTACCTAATTTTAAGATCATCATTTTAGGCTGGGTGTGGTGGTATATGCCAGGGCCTTGGAGGCTGAGTCAAGAGGATTGCAAGTTTGACCTCACCCTGGGCTACATAGGGAGACCTGCCCCCCTATCTCAAGCAAGCAAAAAATAAATTGATACGTTAATTTATGGGTTGTATTCAATTCCTACTGGTGTATACCAAATCATCCCAAAAACCACATACTTAGGGGCTTCAAACAGAACTGACTTGTTAGCTCAAAATTCTGTAGGGCAGAAGTCTGGTAGAAGTGGCTAGAGCCTTGGCTCAGGGCCTCATGAGACTGAAATAAAGGTGAAGACTGAATTTTCATCTAGAAATAATGGAGAAAACTTTGCCTCCTCAGCCCAGTTGTAGGCCTGGAGTCCCACTGCTTTGTAGGCTGTCAGCTTTAGCCACTCAGTCCAACAGACTCTTCATGTTCTTTTGTGTGTGTGTGTGTGTGTGTGTGTGTGTGAGAGAGAGAGAGAGAGAGAGAGAGAGAGAGAATTCTTATCTTTTATTTAAAATAATAATACAATATATAGGTAGTATATATCCACTCATGTTTCTTGGAATTTCCTTTCCCAGGGAAATGATGGATTGCACCCAAGGTCTTCTGTCATGGATACCCTTATTGTCTTCACTTTTCAATCTGCCCTACATTTGGAAGTGTTACATGGTCAAGACCACATCCAGAATGTAAACTTCACACTAAAATATCTCTAAACTTCAGACAACTCTATCTTTGGATTTCTTTCAAAACAACTTTTACTAAAACTCTTATTCTAAGTCCTACGGAACTAGGCTCAGATTAACTATCATAAAGAGGACAAAAGCTTGGAATTCAGAAGCCAAATTGCTACTTCTGTCCTTTACATGCAAATCTCTCCTTATTCTTCAGCTGCCTCACCTGCTAAAGTCCTTCAGAAGTAAAAACAACTCACTGTTGTGTGTATAACAACTTCTAGGAGGCTAAATCAACTAGGAGACTCTGGCCTATATGTCTCATTAATCTTCAGGTCCCATTCAGACCTCCTTCTAATATGCATCCTCTATTTTCAACCCAGCAGTGTTGTCTCAAATCTTCTCTCCTGCATTGTTAACTGGTGGTTAACTTGTAACACCCAGTTGAATTTAACCAGCATGGCGCTAGGTGTGGGAGGCCCACCTAAGGGTAAGAGGCAGAACTGGAGAAGAAGTGGAGAGGCTGTTGGGAGCTGGCAGAGGCTGTTTGGGAAGCTGTTTGGGAGCTGCTGGTATTTTGGGGTTATTCTGGCTTGTCATGCTGGTTTTCCTGATGAACTTGGCTGTTCTTATCAAAAGAGGAGCTCAATACATCTTTGTCACTGAGAATGGCTTTGTTTCATTTTGGGCAAGCTCTGGTCCTCATTACTTCCTGACTCCGGAGGGGCAGATGGTACACTGCTCAGTCTCCTGGAGAAGCTTGACATGTTGGCTTCCTTGATGAGAATTTGGCTTTCTTCATCATTGGAGGAGCTCAGGACTTCACTGTTGCTGAGGATGGCTGTGGTTCTTACTTTGAGCATCACTTCCTGGCTCCAGTGCAGATCCCTCAGCCTGCTGGCACAGATCCTTTATCCCTCTGGCACAGACTTTCCAGCTTCCACCATTGACCTTTGGGCCTTCTGAGTGTGGACCTGTGAAATAGGCCTGCATGAGATATTGTCATTGCTCTAGGTCTTCAGGTGAACTCATACATGACATTATTGTGGGATCCAGGCCTTCAGCTGGATTCTTTGGTCTTTAGTGTGTAGCTAGATTTCCAGCACTCTGTTTGTAATGATTCTTCTTTGGGTGACTATTATAAATAACCTTATAAAATATGTGTCCTGTGTGGTATTATTCCCCTTGCAAAACCCCAAACTACAACACCTTCACAGGATCCTTTTTTTAACCAAGTAGAGGTGATTTTTTAGTTACAATGGATTTCTGGGCTTAGATCAGGCCCAGCTACATAGTCTTCTTGTGTTAAGATCAATTACACCATACAGCTGTTGCTGTCATATAAAGTCAAAACAAAGCTAAATGTGAAAGGCCGTGGTGACTGGGTTTGGGTTTTCTGCCTGAACTTCCTTTCCTATCATATTATTCTCATGCTTTAAGTCCCTGTGCTTCCAACAAGGGGCACATCTCCACTCCCTGGATGACCAGTTCAAGCCCCTCTCTCTTCCTGATCTTGGTATTCAGAATCAGGATAGTTAAATGACCCAGTATGACCCAAGGTGCCCCATCCAGGGGTGTTCACAGAAGCTACCAGCAGGGAGTAACCAAAGGAACTCCAATAATTAAACCAACCCAAAAGCATAACCCTGAAAGCAAAGAGTCAGAGATGGGGTCTAGTTTTATCACTCAAGACTCTTGATCTAACCCTTAGGTTAGACTACTGTTGAATAAATTAATTTATTTCTCTTCCATTTATCCTTCTTTCCTTCTATCCATCCACCCATTTATCCATTCTTCTTTCTTTAAAGCTATTTGCTGTTGAGTTTCTGTGACTTGAAATCAAAGGACAGTGTTGATGACCATAGACAACCTCCATCCCATCCTTCCTCTCAACCATCTCCCAAGGGTACCCCCTCTTCTCTGGGAAAACAGAAATTCCAGCCTCTCCTTGTTCCCTCTTCACACATGACTTTCCTAGAGCCCAGCCTCTCTCTCTCTTCCTTCCTCTCTGCCATGAGCCCAGCTCATCAACCTTAACACCTTGTACCTGAAGCCTTTCCATCCCAGCCAAATTAAGAATTAATTCTGGTCCTTTCTGGGCTCTCATCAAACCTTGTATCTATCTGCCTTCTGCTCCCACACATTTTGTTAGTGCTTAGCTTTTCCTGTTTAATCCCATTGCAGTCTGACATGGAGTAAGCTCTGCGTGCATGCATGTGTGTATGTGTGCGTATGTGTATGTGTGTGTAGGCACTTGTGTGTTTGGGAGGAGTATAAATCCATCATTATTCATATTTGAAGACAAAATAGTTTCAGGGAGGTGCATTTGGACCAATCTGTCACTAAAGTTTACATTCTTAACCACTAAGAAGTCTTTCACTTTAGTATTATATTATCATCAATACTGTAATTAGTATTAATAGTAAGAATAACTAGACAGTAGGGAACATCAAGTCCTCACCTTACAATGTGGTAATGGTTGTTAATTTAAATAGATTACCTCCTTTAGATTTCAAAGCAATTTCCAAAGATAAGTGCTAATGTGATGCTACTTTATAGGCAGGAAACTGAAAACTGCATCCCAGAGAGGTTAAATGATTCTACAAGGTCACACAGTTAGGCTGTGAACCCAGCTGTCCTTTGTCAACCATTGCTCTTGGTCATTACATTTATACTGCTTGGAGAGAGAGCTGTTTTGAACTTGAATGTGAGTCTAAGCATGAACTTAAATTGGCTAGAAATACTTGTACAGCAAATCTTAGAGACCCCTTAGAGTAAAGACAGTGGTGCCAGGGAAGGGTAAATAGGCTCCTAAGAAGCAGTGCCTCTCTCCTGCCCCATTTTCAAGAAGGTTGTCCCTGGGATGAAAGCAGTGCCTGTGTCAAAACCTCCATTTTCAATCACCCTAGCCAGTTGGTCTGGACAGTGTGTTTAAACAGAATTCTCTTTCTTTCGTTCATTTTTCTTAAATTGGAAGGGAGCTTTAAACACTCTGACAGTGGCCTCGGGGACCGGCTCACAGCCTGATCTGCATCCCTTCCTTTTGAGGCAAGAGTCCCCGCAGCCACATTGCAAGCTCTGTTTTCAATTACAAAAGCTTGTTTGAACATGGGCTGTCACAGAGGCTGTTCAAACAGGCTTTTGTAATTGAAAAGGAGGAAAAACAAAAGATTTCTAACCTTCTAAAGCCAGGCTTGGAAGGAGCTGTGGTCAGACAACAGTGGAACCAAAATGGCACCTTCAGGAAGAGGATTGGCACCAGCGAAAGAGGCAGAGCAGGCTCTGTGCCTGGGCGCAAGGATGGGTGGGAGCTAAGGAATCCATCAGCAACTTGGTGAAACTCAGTTTTGGTCTGAAGGCCAGAAGGCTGGAGTCTTAGAGCACAAAGGGACATAAAGGGCCATAGAAAAGTATCGTGATTCCCGCCAACGGTGCCTAAGATAACAATTTTATTTTAATTTAATTTTTAATTGCAAATGATAATTGTATATATTTATGGGGTACAATGTGATGTTTGATATATTCATACATTGTGGAAAGATTAAAGCAGATAAGTAACAACTCCATCGCCTCACATAGCCCTTTCTTCATGATGAGAACATTTAAAATCTATTCCTTCAACAATTTTGAAGCATACAATATTGTATCTTACAGTAACACTTCAGTTCATGAATCCTTCTGTTCTCAAACAATCCGGTTCTCAAACAAAAGCATTTGGCAAAGTTTTCCTTTGTTCACAAATTCCACATCAGGCGATGATCATAACCATGGCCATCTTCCTTCCACAGACACAAACATGGCCATCTTCCCTCAAATCATAAAACTAATTTCACAAACTAAGGTGCCACTCTAACTACACCATACCCTGCTGTTGGTCTCCAGACCTCACTCCTCGTAACAGAAACTTCGTATGCTCCTCCTACCCTTTCCCTTTCCCCACCCGAACTCTGGCGACCACCATCCTCCACTCTACTTCTATGAGCTCACCTTTTCTAGATCCCACAAATAAGTGAGATTATGCAATAATTATGCCTGGCTTATTTCACTTAGTACGATGTCTTCCAGGTCCCTCCATGGTGCCACAAATGACACAACTTGCTTCCTCTTCAATGCTAAATACTATTATATCATATATATATTCCACATTTTCTTTGCCCATTCCTCCCCTGATAGACATGTAGGCTGCTTAAATATTTTAGCTATTGCAAATATGGCTGCAGTAAACATGGAAATGCAGATGTCTGTTTGATACACCGACTTCATATCTTTTGGATATAGACCCAGAAGTAGGATGGCTGGATCATATGGTAATTCTATTTTTAGGTTTTTGAGGAACCTCCCTACTGTTTTCCATAATGATTGTCCTAATTTACATTCCTACCAGCAGCATGCAAGAGGGTTTCCTTTTCTCCATGTCTTTGCCAGCACTTATCTTCTGTCTTTTTGATAGTAACTAAGGTAATAATTTTAGATCATTCATAAATGGGGCATCAAAAGCCATTATTGCTTGAAATAAGAAAGCCATTTATATTCAACTTTCTTGCAGTATTTTAGAATTCATCAAGCAAAAGAATTCAGTTTGGAATGTACATATCTTTAACTCCTGGTATCTTCATCTCTCCTTTTTTAACAAAGAGAAAAATCTCAGACTGAGGATCTTCAGAAACTGGGTTGGAATTCAGTAACATTGTTTCCAATTGGATTGTAAGGAAAATGGTTATGGTTTCTAATTTAAATAAATTTTGGTTACTCTGAATGAATTTTAAAATACTAAATGAATAACAGAGCTAGATTATAAAGATAACAAAATCATACTACTATGTGGATATTCCAAACACAGTTAAAGAGGTTTGGAGAAAAGTACACTTGAGCTCACTGGTTTGGTAGTTAAAATTATATATTATAGACTGAAAGACTAATTCACATCCTAGTTCCAAGACTGTACCACTTACTCAACCTATGCAGCTTACCCTACCATTGCAGACCTCTGTTCTGCAAAATGAAGCTAAGAGAAATGATTAACTGAAGAGGTTGCTCTGAGATTTAAGCCCTAAGCAATCACTTGGTAGCTGTTTGCTATTACTGTGAGAAATAAAGCTTGGTGGTGCACACTGTAATCCCCCCTCACACAGTCATGACATGGAGACCACTACGGGGACAAGGGACAAACAAATTCTTTGTCTCTTAACCTGTCAGTCCTCAAAAGTATGGACTGTATATCTTTCTGAGGTAGTCAGGGGCTTAAGTGGTCTTTTCCTAGAAACTGTGATCCTTCTCTTGTGTCTGCAAATGCCCAATAAATGACTGAAAGCAAAGCAAAGCCAAATCATTGTTTTGTGAAACTGTGGGTCAAATCCTTCTGGACTCGGAGTACAGGCATGCTAGTCATTTAGTGAATATCTATCTAACAGTTTGCAAAACAAGGTTTACTAGCCTTAAATTTATCTCATATGTCTCATTCATCAAGACTGAAAAGACCTACACCCTGAAGTCTCCCTTCCCATAGACCTATGGTCACCTTGGTTTTCAGCTGAGCCTCACATCACTGAGACTGCCCTTCAAGTCACGAGGATTCTTCCTATGGGGACTGAATTGCCCCTCAAGTCATGAGGATTCAACCTGAGCTATGAAACCAGGACTGAGATAATGGTCAACTGGACCCCAGCCCACTATAAACCTACCATAAAACTGGTTCCTTGGCTCTGCTGATGGGCCAGTTGGACCCCCGTCATCAGAGTGTCCCCCTCCAGATGCTACCCAAACTGAAGACTTTCCTTATCTCCTATTAACTTCCAACTAAATCTTTTGCCTGTAGATTTCTGTTGTCACTTTAGTTTTAATTTCCATCATCACTAAACAAGGACCTACAATTGCTAGTGACACAGCTACTTGGGAAGCTGAAACAGGAGTATTTCAAGTTTGAGACTGGTCTGGGCAATTCAGTGAGATCCTGTCTCAAAAAATAAAATAAAAATTCCTGGGGATGTAGCTCAGTGGTAGAGCCCTTGCCTAGCCTATGTGAGCACAAGGGTTCCATCTCCAGTACAGAGAAGAGCAGGAGAGGGGAGGGGAGGGGAGCGAAGGGAAGGTTAATGTTTTCAAAACCTAAATAATGTATGGACTACCTTTAGAAGCCAAACAATTCTCATGAACATACCATGTACCTGAACACTTTTGCAGACCCCAAATATATGACTAAGGACTCAATTTGTAAACCATAGAGCTAGACTGCAAAAAATAAAAATACAGAGGTTGAGGTTTATCGGTGGCCCCATAACACATGATTAAGAGATGTAGTAGAATCCAAACCTCCTTTTGTAAATGGGCTTAAGACAGGATGGGGTCAGACAAAGGTTGTAAACTACAGAGCTAATCCCCCCTCCAGTTCCTACACTAAATCCAATCCCTACCTGAGCCAGTGTGATAGCTGAAAATTTTACTGCACAGTTCCAAAGACACCCACAGAGAGGGGGCACCTTACCTGATGCAGAGCTCTCAGACCTCCTTATCCCATTCCCATCCCTTCCACTATCTTTGTCAGAAGCATTTGAGAAAGAAGATCTCTAGCAAGAGGTAGTGTTGGTGAGCATGGGCAGTAGAACTCCATGGACCCAGCTTCCACTGAAAATCACATGATTTACTATGATTAATTATATGTATATATATTAATTCATGATTAATTATATATGAATAATTGTGATTAATTACATGGAGATTTTATTGGAAATATCATTGAATTTGTACAGTATAACTCTTTCTTGGATTTTTACCTTCCCCTTTCACTAGGAGAAACACTCACCTGTCTTCAGATAGCCTGATAGGTACATAATGGCTTCCCTTTCTTCCTCCACCTCCCAGCCATGGGGTCAGAGAACCACCCCAGCAGGGATACAACCCTGTCTCACTGCCTGCCCACCCCAGAGAGTGAGAGAAAAGACCACAGATAGAAAAGCTTTGAAGGTAATTCAAGATGCCGGCGTCAAATGGCCTAAGGAAGATGAGCTTGGCCCACTGGACTGGAAATCTCCATTTTCAGCAGTTGTCTCTATACTCCAGGTCATAAGGGCCACAGCAGCTGGCACCATTAGAACAACACAGGTTAACAAAAGAAAAGTAAAACATCTTGATCTGACCCTAGTTTTGCATCAGAGCTTTTGGAACAAAAGTCCAAGGACACAGGAGAGAATCTCTACTTTATACTTAGGCTCATTGAAGCAGGGAAAGCCAGACAGAAACGGGATTGGACAAAAAGGGCATGATCTAATAAGAACAGACTGAGAGGTCCCAGCAAAGGTGTCCACTCAGTATTTTTGGCCTCTCTGTGGTAAGCATTTCTTCCTCCTGGGAATAGGGCAGGGTCATAACATTATGGAAGGAATGTGTTATTACCTTCTCTTGGACAAGGGTCATTCAGATAATTTATGTATGACCAGCTCCAAGACAGAAAGATGGGAGGTTAGCATGATATTTTAAAAATAATGTGCTGGTAAAATACATCTAACATAAAATTCATCATCTTAACCATTTCTAAGTGTGCATTTCAATGGCATTTAGAACATCACAGTGTTGCACAGTCATCTCCATGGTCAGCGCCAGGACCTGGCTATCACCCCCACCGTAGCCCGCCCCACCCCTGTCCCTGCTAACCACTAACCTACTTTCCATCTCTGAGGAATTCCAATGAGGAAAATCTTCTGTAATGGAACCACCCAAAATGGAGCCTTGGAGGCCAGACTTTTGTGGTTTAGCATGATATTTTCAATGTTTCCACACTGTACCATGGGTGAGAACTTCATTCCCTTGTAAGGTGACTAATCTCCCATCATGTTTTGTTTGCTAAAACATTTTGTTTAGCCATTTGCACAATGACGGGCATCTGTGCTGATTCTTGGTTGAAGAGCCCTACCATGGACCTTTGTATGCAGACTGTGAGTTCTAGGAGGGAAGTGGAGCTCCATGGACATTTGTCTTCAGAGGGGTATGGGTCTGAGGACCTAGAGTCTGAAGAGAGGCAAGTTCTGGAGGAGAGTCTGCTGATGGAGATCAGATAGCCCCAGACTTCCAGCTGGAACAGAAAAGGTGGGAAGAAGAGAAGGTGCCTGGAAAGTCAGGCCAGAGAAGACAAGGTCCTTGACAGCACTCCAGGTTTTGCATTGTGTCTTTGCCTAGAGGAGGCTTGGGTCATTACTGAGCTCTCATTCTCTGCAAAGGAGGCTCTTCAACCAGCCAGACATCGTTCTCTAACACAGTGACCCACACAGTCCTGTCAGTTCTGGGGTAGCAAGTCAACATCTCAGCAATGAGATGAGGCAAAGAGTAAGGAAGATAGAATAACACAGTATTAGGGTGGCTCTGGGAGGAGGGAAGCCAGGAGTGCCTCTGGGGTTCCCTACAGGAAGTGGCAGAAGACTTTGTTAAAATGAGCCCTGACTTCACCATCTGCCATCGGCTTTGTGTCCCATCTTACTGCCTGCCTTTTTGCTTGGGCTGAGGATGAAACTAAGACCTTGTGGCCAACGACAGCCCATAGCTTCTTTCCCACCCAACGAGCCCACACAGCCTCCTTCTGAGGGTCCTACAGAATCCCCCTCTCCTACCCTTTGGCTACACGCAGATGTTCTCCTTCTCTCTTGTTCATTTAGAGTTTATTATTTTTCTTATTTAAATTATAAATGTCCTTCCTTGGAAGTCTCCTGTAAGCTTCCCTATTACCACTACATTAGCAGCCATTTCCCCTCTGGTTACAGATCTTCTGATCACTCAAATGCAGCCAGAGGCCCAGAGGGAGATTATCAGCTGCTCCAGCCCGGGTGAGAGAGGTTAATGCGGAAACAACAGGGGATCTCATGGGCAGTCCTCTGGGAAGGGGTGAGGGGACCCACAGAGCTGGCTGAGAGGTCTCTGTCCCTCACTAGAGCTGGGGAAGGAGGAAACGCCAATCTCTCCCACCAGCTCGGAGCACAGCCAGACAAAATGCTGGTGTCTGCCAAGCCCAGTGGTTGTAATCTTTCAACGGCCTGAATATTTTACACTCCTTCTGTGGCTGGGCTCACATGCCGAATGGAGAGTGTTTGCCCCTGAATTCCAAATTTACTTGAAGTAATTAAACTCATTTATTTCCATGTGAATACACTATGGGGTTGGAGGAGTTTATGGAAATCTGGGTAAGGAGAACACCAGATTTTTTTAAAAAGAAAAAAAAATATGGGAGAGGTGTGGCTGGGAGTTGGGGTGGGGTGGTAAATCACCTGAGCCAGAGGCAGCTTTCTGCCCCAACAGGCTCTATTGGGTCCTGTGTGCAGTAGGGAGAGGGAACACAGGGAACAGAGCAGCAATTGTGAGGAGCTGGGGAGAAGGGCAATCAGGGAGGGGCTGTTCATGGGGATGGGGTTTTCTTAGGGTAAAAAAATGTTGTGAAACTAAATGCAGGTGTTTTATGCACTAAATACTACTGAATTAAAGACTGCGTAAATGGTTAATTTTGTATTACATGCATTTGTCTTCAGTTACAAAGAAGGTATGGTCCTTGCTCTGGGCTGTCAATAGGGTGCCCACATAATTCATTGTTCAACCTGGGACATTTTGGAGGGGTTTTACTAATGCAGCTGGAGAAACAGGCATTGGTAGGGCCATCACAGGGAACACGGTCAGCTCAGCCTTTCATGAAGTGTCAGACATTCTGCGTTTTGTCCATATATCTAGGTGAGAAAAGTGAACCTATCAGGCATTTCTCTAGGCACCTTCAGGATACTGGGGAGGGCTGACGCTGTCCAGGTTCTCAGCACTGGCAGGGGTGTTTGTACGACCCCTACCAGACAGGCAGAGCACCTGGCCCACAGTGCCAGGCTCCTGTGCTTGTATGAACCCCCTGCTGTCCTGCTTGATACACCTTCCCTCCCTGAGCTCCTGCAGAGCCACTGGTCCTTGGAACTGGAGCTGAAAAGCCTCCTTCTCTGAGCTGCCTCAGAGATGCTGGGCAGAGCCTTGTGCTGTACCTGCCCAGGGGCCTGCCTACCCACTTGTACCCATCCCTGTAGTGCACACGGCCCAGGCCCTCTTACTGCAATCACCTTTTGCTTTTTTTTGGTACTGGGAATTGAACTCAAGACATTGCACTTGCCAGGAAGGCACTGTGCCATTGAGCTAGATGCCCAGCCCCTACTGCAATCATCTTAACGGCATGGGGGGACAACTTTATCCAGTATGCAGCCCTAATGGCTACACTGTAACTCTTTGTTCATTGAATGAACAAATGTTAGGGCTCATCCCTTCACTTAGCCTATTTCAACGGATCTCTTCCTCTCTGCCAGGAGTGGCAACAGACAAGACCAAACTAAGAAGCAAGGTCTGTGAGGTCCAGTTGCTCACAGTTCCACACTGGGGAGAAAAGACAAAGATGTGGCCCTTGTAAGAGAACCACAGGCTGCTGCTGCTGCTGCTGCCCTGCAGGCCTCGGGTTCAGGGGGACCTGGTCAGGAAGGGCTTGCTTCAAAGGCGATGACCAAGCCAGACCCAGCGGTGCACGCCTACAACCCTAGAGCTCTGGGAGGCTGAGCCAGGCAGATCAGAAGTTCAATTCAAATCTGGGTAATTTAGCAACTTAATGAGATCCTGTCTCATGTAAAAAAGGTGCTGGGGATGTGGCTAAGTGAAGGCCTTGGAGTTCAAGTCTTAGTACTGCAACAAGAGCAAGAGGGGTACCTGTTCCATTACTATCAGTGCCACCATGATTCCACAGACACATGTCACAATAGTCAAGGCCTTCATTGAGCTGTCCCTTCAGGGCTGGGATCTCAGGGCAGGTGCCAGGACTGGAGGATACCCTGGTGCCCACGGGTGCCCACTAAGCGCTTGTGCAGCACAGGGGCAATGGTGAAGACTGGCCCAGAATGTGAAGTGGGTGAAGGTGGAGGGGTGTGGGCAGAGCCAAGAGAGAAAGGGCCGCGCATCAAGAGCTCAGCTCATGGCTGCCGCCCCAGGTGCAGGGTGTGCATGTGTCCCCTGTGAGGAATGCAGGGGAGAGGGTCACAGCCCAGGCAGAGCCGCCCCGGGGAATGCAAAGCCTTCCCTCCCCAGTCAGTGAGATCATTCTTCTCTTGTGGCTAAGAGGATGTCACTTCCCACTTGCTCCCAGCTCAGTCCAGAAGCTGCACCTTGGAAAGAAGTTAAGCTAATAAAGCAGCAGCCGCGGAGGATGCGATAAGCAGCTTAGCTTTGGGGCCGGTGCTGACCCGGCACTTTCTCACCTGACATCCACTTGTGGGGTTTTTGAGAAATGGAGAATGAGAATTCTCCTTCCCTTATGGGACAGCAGCATCTTTTGGCTCCTTGGAAATTCCTTCTGGGCTCTGTTGCCCCTGGGGAATGGAGCCCAGTGCTTCCTACTGACTGTGGAAAATATGTGGGCTGAGCACCCAGCCCCACAGGAGCATAGGACCCATGGGCAAGTCAAGGCCTCTCCCCCAAGGTGCTGCTTGGCACTTCTCCTTTTGAATGAAGAGATGGGGACAGGAGGGTGAGAAAGGAGCAAGAGAGAGAGAGAGAGAGAGAGAGAGACAGAGAGACAGAGAGACAGAGAGACAGAGATGTTTAGTGATGTGGAGCATTTGGCCAGTGAGATAGGGAAAAATTCAAAATAATCAGGGCAGCTCTGGAAAAGCTGTCTACCCCAACAGGGTGATGGAGGAAAGTGTTCCTTTCATCTGTGCTGGTTGTCAGAGTGTCAGAAGTCACTTTAGACATTGCCTGGATTTTCAGGCATGGTTTCTGTTTGAAGCTATCCAGTGCCTTCCATTTGTACTTGAGAGAAAGCTTAAAACCTTTACATGGTCTGTACGGCTCTGCACAATCCAATCTCACACCTACCAGGGGACATTCTTAGCTTTTGTGGAGGCTGTAGAGATGGGTAAGACAACTGCTGTCAAGAATTCTGTGGGCAGTTTACAGGACAGTGCACTGAACAAGGCTCAGGAGTCTCCTCAATATTGACATCATGAACTTTAACTCGATAATATTTTTTGATTCAGCTTATGATGGTTATGTGTCATATTGCCTTCTAAAAACTCTAATTACCTCTCCCATTATGCTCTACCATATCATCTTTTAAAGTTTTTATAGTATTAAGGACAATCCAAGGCATACTGTTCACATTTTATGGTCAGTCTTTCACACACTAGAACGTGAGCATCATGCAGGCAGGGACCTTGAGGCAGCATCCTCGTTCCCTCTCCCTCCATAGCTCCTAAGAACAAGTGGGCACTGAATTGTTTGCTGAATTGTCGGCTGGACATTATTAAAGGATGAATGCTAGATGATATTTCAGTCTCTGGAATACCTCATCCATCTCTAGATCCCTAAACTCTAGAAAGGAAGTGACAGGCAGTTGAATCACTTGATCCTATAGAAACCATGTGGAGGAAAATGGAGGAGAAGGAAACACAAGCTAAACCAGCAAGGATCCTGCCCTCTGAGGCTTTGTGACCTGTCAGAGGATTCAATAAAATAGTCCATCTACAGCCTAGACACTCAGAAGAAACACAAGGCTGTAGAAGGTGCTGCAGTGGGCAGCCTCTAAGATGTTCCTCACTGATATTTATGTCCTGGTGTCCAGTGCCCATGTGTCCATCTTCCCCTGAGTGTGTATTCAACCTAGTGACTCACTTTTAATGAACAGAATACAGCTAAAATGATGACATATCACTTGCAATATTAGGTTATAAAAAAGACTGTGGCATCTGACTTGAGCAATGTTTGGCTGGCTGATTTCTTTCTCTCTCCCTCTTCCCTCCCTCCCTCTCCTTCTCTGTCTCTCTCCTCCCTCTCTTGCTCAGATGTTACGTACTGTGGTGTTAGGACACTCTAGTCATCCATAGAGAGAACTGTGTGAGTTTAGAAATACCTGAAGCCTATCAGAAGCCAAAAAAAAAAAAAGAACTTACAAGTGGATTCTCCAGCCTTAGTCAACTTTCTGATGAGATTGCCACTGTGACTCATAGCTTGATAGCATCCTCATGAAAGACCTTGTCTAGGGATACCAAGATAAACAATTTTCTGATTCCTGACCCACAAAAATTGTGGGATAGTATATATTTGTTATTTTAAACGTCAAGTTTAAGAATCATTTGTTACACACCAGTAAATAACTGATACATATAGAAAAGATCTTGCAGGCACAGCCAACCCAGAACATGGAAAATGCTTCACATTTTTCTTGGATTTCAGAGCCTCACCTTCCTTTGCTCCTAACCACCATTACTAAATAAGACAGCAGTTTGAAAGTCTGAAAGGAACCTCACTACTGCTGGGAGTTAATGGCTCCACCTCTGAATTAAACAGACCCTTTCATTGCAAGATGTGTGGCTAGACCAAGTTCCTTACCACCTCTGAACCTACATTTCTTCCTAAATAGAGTAAGAGTTGCAGAACTTACCTTATCTATCCCTTAGGGTTGATTAAAGAGATGAAGTTACTACAGACAAAGTGCTTAGCATGGTGTCATGCACATAGTACATGTTAGCACATGTTAGGTGTTATTTTATCATTTATTGGGCTATTGACAAAGGTCAAGTACAGAATCCTTGGTGAGTTGCCCGAACATTTAGACCAGGGATGGTGAACGTCTTAGAGCTTTCAGTGATACAAACGGCCCACTGTGGTACACACACCATAGGTTCACCACGGCTGATTTAGAGTTTTGTTCCTCATGAGCAAGAACTCATGCAAGTTCCAACCACCTCACACACTACAGGCAGGGGTTGCGGGAGGACATATATTAGTAACAACAAATATCTGAGAGATGAACAAGATGGTGGCTGAGCCTCTCTGGGAGGCTTTCTCCTTATTAAACTCAGTCTCTCTCAAGTCATCCTTATAATATCTCCATGGGTTAATTTCTAGACAAAGAAAGAGAAGCCAACACAATGTGCAGCTCAGAGTTGTCAAGGGACTTGTCTGAGGTCACACACTGGGCAATGCTAAAATTTGAACCTAGACTTGGATCTTCTGACAAGATGGCTTCCCCTACTGGTGAGGTCCACTCCAAAGCTGGCCACTCCACTAAGCCCTTGCCACACCCCCCCCTTTTGGTGCTGAGGCCAAAACTGGACAAGCTCCTGGCACTTTCCCCACAGACTCTTCCCTTTGTTATTCTTTTCCTCATTAGAACTTCACTTTCATTGCCAAGCTAGCTCTCCTAATCTCGTGTCAACTCTGCCGCCTCTAATTATTTCACTGTAATTATTTTTTCTTAACAAAGGAGATAAAACTAATCATAACATCTTTTTGTAAGCTTCCAAGAGTCATGCTTAAATTACCGCACTGATTTGAAAACCCCAGCAAGCAAATAGGAAATAATTATACTTTTATCTGGGTTGTGGCTGATGTTTTGCCAGATACCTACTAAGTCCCTGTATAAGAACAAGAGGTCACAAGCAGAAAAATAACTTTGTCCTGAGAATTTTTTACCTTGGATGGATCTTCCTTCTCTAAATTTGTGATATGGTAGGGACAGGAGCCGGGGAGGAGATGGAGTGTCACAGATGTCTCCAACGTCCCCCCAAACCACACTGTTTTCAGGGTAGACCCTTACTCACAGCTTCAGCCAGATCAGCTGCTTCCTGGGAGTAGCTGCTTCAATAGATACAAATTGTAAGCAATAGCTAGCTGGTATTATGCACGTACTATACACTAAGCATTGTTTCTAGAAATGGATGTGTATTATCTCCTTTAGTCACTCTAATAGCCTAAGAAGTAATTGTAAGCATGCCCATTAGCAGGATAAGAGAACCAAGGTATACAGAAGCTAAGTAATTTTGCCAAAGCTACAAAGAGAGTAGACTGCAGAGATGGATACAAAATTCCTATCTGTCTGACACTGAAAGTCTGGTTCCCCACCCCACCCCACTAATCTCTATGCTTCATAGCAGTTGGCTGTGAGGAGACTATGGAAGAAGTAGGTGGGTTCCTCCTTTAGAGATTTTCCAAGGCATTCCTGCCGCCAGCATCTCTGAGGAGCATGCTTTGCCTGCTTTGGCCTGAATGTTTGTGTCCCTCCTGAATTCATATGCTGAAGTCCTACCCCCTAATGATGCATTAGAAGGTGGGATCTTCAAGAGATGATTAAATTATGGCAAAGCCCTCTTGGAGCAGTACTAGCACCCTTATTAGGGAAACTCCAGAGAGCTGCCCTATACCTACCACCACCACTACCACTGCCATGTGAAGAAACACTGGGAAGCCAATGTCCATGACTCAACATCTATGCCTGGTGGCCACCACCAGGAATTGCATCTGCCAGCACTTTGACCTTGGACTTCCAGCCTCTAGCATGGCAAGAAGTACTTTCCCATTGTTTGTAAACCACACATGCATGGCATTCTATTACAGCCACACAGCCAGGCCAGACAGACCCAGAACCTCACAGAAGACCTCAGTGGGATTCACTACACAGGCAGCAGCTGCATATGGAAGGCTCAGCTCTTCCAGCTTCTCTGCTATCCGGCCTCTTCCTAGTGAAGAAAATAAACATGTCCTCAGGGCTGCAGGGCTGGGGAAGGAGGGGTATGGCGCGAGGGAAGCCCTGTTTTCTGCTGCTACTGGAGACCTCTGAACATGCTACTGGGAGGGAGAAGGGAGAGAAAGCAAAGGGGATGAAAAAAGACCTTAGATATGTTACGTACATGTATCAACTCCCTACAAGGAATGAAACCATGTGCTGCAAGCAAACATGTACTAATAAAAATAAAACCTGGAGAAAAATAAAAGTAACTTTAAAATGGGCTATAAAAATAATAAAAATTTACACAAAGAAACGAAACAAGAGAACATGGACTTCAGGGCTTCAGATCTCCTCAAGCAACCAGCAAAAGTTAGAATCCACATTAGCCGAAGTCAAAGCAGAATGGAAATGGAACAGAGCTGAATGGGGGCCCGCAGAGAACAGGGTGACCCAAGGGAAGGGCTGGAAGACACACCTGCAGGTGAGATTCCTGTCTGCCAATGGCAAGGTACTCACAAAGCCCATCAATGGTAGTTGTTGATCCCCTGCAAGCAGAAGCCAAGCCAAAGTCCCAAGCACAGTGCTGCATTTGGAAGATGTTTACATGGAAAGGAGGCAGGAGACCCATTCTGCATCATTAGGCAAACTGCCATGGGGCCACTGAGGCCTAGTCCTGCTGGGGAGCCCCACAGCAGTGTCGGAATTGTCTTCCCAGAGGAGGAGCAGGAACATGGGTGCTTTTACACCAGATGCCATCTGTCAGCAGAGAGCAGGGAGCTCCCCAGGGGACATGCTTGGCCAGCACTTCCAGCCCACACTGCACACAGAGCAACTGGGAAGCTCCAAAAAGAGAAATTCTCACACAGAGATGCAGATCCCAGCGGCTTGAAGCTAGAGATGGGCACCTGTGATGAGAATGTGAGGATGCAGTGGGGCACTGTTGGAGGCACAAATCCAGAGGTGGGATGCCCTTCTCCTCCTCTGAGCAGGGTTCTGTCCTGCGTGGCTCTTTCCTTCCTCTGACAACACTGCCCAGACTCGGTCACGCTGTCCCGCTCTCTGTCACCCGGCACCCATGCCTCCTGAGTCTGTCCTGCTACCCCTCCCGCTGCTCCCGGTCCTGTTCCCGGGGTGCTCAGAAGGCACTCTCATAGTCGCCCCAGATCCCCAAATATGATATGAGGGTCATTGTCACACAAAGAATTGTAGAATCAAAGTGTATCTTGTGCTCTGAAGGAAGCAGCATGGCCCTGTGCATAGTTTAATCCCTTTTCTCAACATGTAGGGAAACTAAGGTTTATAACCTGGAAGATCCTGGCTCAAGGTAGAGGGCTAGGCAGGGCTGTGTCTCAATTCCAAATCTCACATTCATTCAATTACATGAAGTCACCAAGTCTGCTTATGGTGCCCTGGAGCCACTACAGAGTATAAAAGTCAGTCATCTGCAGAGTTTTTGCTTTTTTCTTTTGAGGCAGAATCTTGTCAAATTCCTAAGTTGCCTAGACTGGGCTCAAACGTGGGATCCTTCTGCCTCAGCCTCCCAGGATGGTATGATTACAGATAGCTTTCATATTTTAAGGAATGAAGAGGACCTGCCCATTAAAGTCATAGACCTGCCCCAACCCCAGTGCTTCTTGGAGCTATACAGAATGACCACACATAGGGGTGAACTCATCCTAGTGACTCAAACAACTCTCAAGAGTTGGGAAATCATCCATTCACTCCCGCAGCTGCTGGGAATGTAGTGAACACAGCCCTGGGCTGTCACTAGCTCTTGGGAGGCCCCATCTGCAAAGATTGTCCTTGCTGGTAGCCACACCTACACCATGAGGTAAAGATCTGCCCCCTGCCCCAGGGAATGTTTCTGAGGAGTTATTCCGTCTTCCCAAACTCCCCTTCTGTTGAACTGGCACTGTGGCTCATTTTCATGTCCTGCCCAAATCCTGCTTATCTTCCAGGCACAGTAGTACCCATCTGTAATCCCACCACGCTAGGAGGCTGAGGCAGAAGGATTCCAAGTTTGACCACAGCCTAGACAACTCGAGACTTTGACAAGATTCTGCCTCAAAAGAAAAATGTGAAAACTGCAGATGACTGACTTTTATGATCTGTAGTGGCTCAAGGGCACCACAAATGGACTTGGTGACTTTATGCAATTGAAAGAATGTGAGATTTGGAATGGAGACACCAGAGTCTCCACCCTGCCTAGCCCTTTCATTTGAATTAACAGGTGTTAATCCCTCCTCAGCACACTTCCTGCACATACCTGCTGTACTGAGCCCACTTCCTCAGAAACCCACTGCCATACACCCAACTTGTGGACAAGGGACACAAACTACCACCCAAGGGTCTGACTCCCAGCCAAGGAGCATCCCATGCACAAGAACCTTCCTACTACTATTTATCTGCTAGGGCCACTGTAATCCAAGGCCAAATTCTGGTGGTTAAACAACAGAAATGTGTTGTCTCACAGGTCCGGAAGGCTGAAGCCCAATATCAAGGTGCTGGCAGGGCCGGCTCCTCTTGTGGGCCGTGATGAAAGCTGCCTACACCTCTGCCCTGGCCTCCGGTTTCTTGGCAGACACTGGCATTCCTCGCAGAAGCACTGCCCCAGTCTCTGCCTTTGTTTTGCAGGCATGCTTCCTACGTATAGGTCTATGTCCAATCTTCCTCCCTTTATACAGAAACTAGTCATACCAGATTGGGAATCCCCCAACCCTAGTCGGATCTCATCTTATGGAATTATATCTGCCATGGCCCTATTCACAAATACCGTCAGAGCCCAAGGCACTGGGGACTAGGATTCCAACATCTAAATTTAGGGGGATATGATTTCACTTATAACTCACTTCCTTTCAAAGGAAACACCAGTGAGGTCCTAGGCATCAGAGACAAACAAGCAAGGCACATGGGCAGCACCACCCCCAGCCATGGCAAAAACAGGCGTGTACCTGTGGCCAGCCCCCTTCCCTGGGCTCACCCTGAGAATCATATTACAGCACAGGTAGTACTTTCCCACCGTCAGTGCTGTCACAAGGATAAGATTTATCTATCTATCATTTAGCGGGGGAAAGAGATTAACTCCAAACAGAGAAATTTGGAAGGTTTCTGGAAGAGGCGTTTGGGGAGTGTATTCATTTACTGTAATGAAGCACCACAGACTGGTGGCTTCAACAGTAGAAATTTCTGTGCTCCCCCACATTCTGGAGGCTAGAAGACTGAGATCCAAGCATCAGCAGGGTTGTCTCCTCCCGAGGCCTTGCCCCTCTTCTGGCAGTGCTGTTCTCTTCCTGTGTCTTCACGCAGCCATCCCAACATGTGGGTCCGGATCCTAATCTGCTCTCCTCATGGGGACACCCATCATATTGGAGTACAGGCACTGTAATGTCCTCAATTTCTCTTAATTACCTCTCCTACAATCCTGTCTCCAAAAACAATCACATTCTGAGAAACTAGGGATTAAGACTTCAACATATGAAGAGTTTGGGGGGGATGCACAATTCCACCCAGAACAAGGAGAGAGACTAGGCCAGGATCTGAATGTACCATCACCTACAATCTTCTTGCTCACATTTTTTTATCTTCAAGACTTTTGGTGAGGGGCCTTCCCATCTTTCTTGCCTTGAGGGTATTGTGAAAAAATGCCCTGAAACAAAACTAGCTCCTAAACACCTGTCCCCCAGTGATGGCAGGGTCTCGGCTGGAAATAAGCATCAAAGTCGAGGAGGATCTTTGTATTCTGCAGACTTGACTTACAAGGTAAAGTGGCATGCAGATTTCTTATTTAATAAATTCCCACAGAAAATTAGTTTCTCACAGTGGGGAGAATTTCAAGGCTTGCTGAGATGAGCGGGCAGGATCTAATCACTGTTGAGGCTTTGTACATACACCAGGCATTGCCGATCTCCGGATGATCCAATTACTCTGCAGAGGCCCATCACCTTACCTGCATACTAATCACGAGGCAGGGGAGCAAGAAACATGCTGGCCTTTTCGGGAAGCTCCAGACACACATGGCTCCTTTGCTGACCTTCTGCCAATTACATTCATCTCAATTCTATTAGCTCATCTTTTGCCCGAAGGTGACATATGCCCTGACTTAGAGGGAGATGTTCCTACGCAGCTTCCCTCAGCAAGGCAAGGGGGGCTCAGCTCCAGCAAGCACAGCCAGGGCTTTCATCCATCAAGGTGCCTGGCGGTAAGCACAGGTAAATTCGGGAATTGCATCCTTCCTAGCGAGAGTTGTGTCTAAATCGGCCAAGAGCTGGAAGACAGCAAGCTTTAGTGGAGAGAGGAGAAGCAAAGTGATGAAATAGGCCTGGACAGCTAAGATGAAGCACAAGTTTCACGACCAATGGTGACTCACAAGAGGCAGGTTCCTTTAAGGAGCCACTGACTTCCCGTAGGTAAAATGGGAGAGGTCTACCTTTGCTGCTGACACAGACAATAGATTCCCTTGGCTTCTCCCCACCTCCTTCCTTCCACTTACCATCTGCTTGCTCCTGTCCAAAGAAGCTTAGGGTGTGCTATGGCCTCAGTGAGAAAGCGGGCAGGAAGTAAGAACGCCCAATAAATGCCCACTGCAAGTGGGCCTCCTGCTAGTGGGGTGGGGTGGGTTCTCAGCGACATGCAACCATGAGGAAGGGCAGGGTCACCAGGCACTTCTCAAAGGGGGATAGCTAGAGCAACAGCGCAACATGAACGAAGAAGCAGAGCGGAGACTATTCCAGCATGTATGGATTTGGAGGCTCTTCTACCCTGAAAAACACAGTATGAGTTTTCTCTGAATTTTCCAGTAGAGAACAGATTTCCCTTCAAGACATCAAACACACACATCTCTGAGATACAAGCAGTAAATCAGTTTGGAAAGTCCAAGAGGAATCCCAAGAGGAGACCCAGTGTCCAACCCTGGTGGCTGGGAATGCACGCACGTGTGTGAGTGGGGAGGTCAGGATGGCTGACCAGAGCTGAAAACTGTGGTAACCACAGAGTGAAGTTAGCAGCATGGTTATTTCCATAGAATTAAGAATCCAGGTGAGAAGCATTTGGAGCTAAGCCATTCATTTAGTGAGAGCTTTTAATTCAGAGTTTAAAAATTGGTGATGATGTGCCAGACACTGGGCTTGGAATCAAAGCTATAAGTGTGGACAGGAGTGGGAGATTTTCTAAAGACTTTTTCCCTCACAGCATAATAAAGGAATGCTTCTCTAAAGAAAGGCAGTCTAGCATTATCTTGTGGAAATTAAAAGGCTTAGAGTCACTCAAGTTTGGGTTTGAATTCTAGCTCTGCTATTGATCAACTGAGGACCTTGTTGCTGAATGTCTCCAAGACTTAGTTTACTCATTGATGAAATGGGCATATTAATTCTTACTTAAGGGTCCATTGTAAGGGATAGAGGCAACATAAAATCTAGAAGAGATCCTGATTCAAGGTAGGTGGAAAAAATCAGTATTTATCAGGATTTAGAGCTTATAATCCAAAGAGAGAGTGCCATTCATCCATCCATCCACTCATTCATTCAACAAACATTCATTGTACCTTGTCCTTGTTACCAGCAAAATGATATGAACAACTAATAATGGGAAATTATAAGTGAGATCAGAAGTATCAGAGGTTACGTGAGTTTAAAGGCAGAATAAGTCACTTCTAGCTGGAGAATCAAGGAAGACTTGAAAGGGGTCCTAAAAATTTACAAATGTGTTGGCAGATAGAGGGATGGAGTTCCCAGTACTGGCTGGCCCAGGAGCAAAAGCATTAAGGTGGAGAACTGAGTACAGGTACAAAGGACAGAGACAAGCTCGATTTGGGGAGGAGCTCATGATCTATGAAACAGAACCACCCAATAAAAATTTCTGTGGGTGACAAAAATTTCCTATACTGTATCTTCACTCTTCCATACACTAGCCATGAGCTCTGAGTGGCCACGACACACTTAGAATGGGGTTTCTATAACACAAAAACCTGGGTTTCTCATTTTACTTAAATTAAGTTTAAAAATAAAGGCCACATGAAATGCATGGCCACAATATTGGCTAGCACAGATGTGAAAGGCAGTATGGACCTGTGAGATCAGACCATAGAGGGCATGGAGAATTCTGTTAAGGGGTATGTTTCATCCTTAGGTGGTAAGACATCAGGTTCATCTCTGAGAAGACATGGCTATCTGCAGAGGACAAAATGAATTGGGAAAGGAGATGCCACCAGCAAGCACATGAGTTCACTTGGGGTTAAAGTTGTCCAAGAGAGTCATGATTAGAGTCTGTCAGAGTTCCAGTGATAAAGGGGATGAGAGGATGGGTATGGAAATCAGATTGCACACACAATGCTTGAGCAATGGTAAATTTGGAGGGACAGGGAGATAAAGGTGGCTGGCTGATGTCATAATGTGAGACTTAGTCAACCTGTGTCCCAGTTCCTCCTAACAGGAGAGAGCAACAGGGAGGGCTTGGGACCTGCAGAAGTGGAGAGGCAGGGACCAAAGGCAGTGATTACAGGTTGAAGGATAGCTCTCTCTTCTGCATCTTCTGGGCCTCCCAAAGAGGCCACTGCTTTGTGATCTCTCCCTAAGGGAAGATTTCTCTTTATTTAATTTCCCCAGGTAATCAGAGTTGTGGACATGTGGCTTTTTGGAACTGAAGCCCCAGAGGTCTAGAGGGGGCTCCTGTAGCTTCCTGGATGCTTGGTGGCTGTTATGATTTCTTCCAGGCAGATGAGGCTCATTTGGCATTCCTGGCACTGCCCACTCCTCTCATGTCCTTCTTGAAGCTGGCCACCAGGTCCCCAAGATCCCCACACGACTTGCTGAAGAATGGTGATTTGTTTTTGTCCTGTTAGGTTCTTTAAAGGACAGGAACAGATTGCTGGGCTGGAGGGAGGTCCTGAAAAGAATACGGATGAGGAACGGGCTGCATGAGGCGGTAGCAGGGAGGCTGCAAGGAGCAGTCTGGACAAAGGTCTCCTGGTGGATTTCTAGTCTGGGGCAAGAGGGCTAAGGAGGAAATAGAATCACCCCCCATACACGTGCCTGCTGAAATAAATCTCTGCAGAAATACAGTGGTTGAAGGAATTTTCTCTTCTATCCCTTTGTTTGACTTGTGCTGTTCTCTTTGCTGGGAAAATGGATCCTATTCTCTCCTCTGAAATGCTCATTCACATTTATAACAAATAAAGTAATGAGCACCCAAGATATGCCCACCATTGTGTTAGAAACTGAATGAACCACAGTGGCAGCCAAAGTTAGGGCCCCACACCCCACCTCAACCAGGAAATCTACAGCAATAAGCAAGCGTAGATACTAATCAATGAACTGCCCCATAAAAGTACCACTATAAAGTCAGAAGATGCTGCTGATGGAACCCTTGCCACCCTAGTAGCATGTTCATTTAGGTTATCAGGGGAATGTCCCCATTACCCCTAGAATTTTCTGGGGCCCACAAAGTCATGTTGCCCAAAATCAGTGATGCAACCTGTCTCTAAGGAGGACTTTCAAACTGCCCGGACCCCAGCATCAACACCTTGCCCCATATGGGTATTCTGCATTTCTGCTAAACAGCAGCCCTTCCATCTGCTCCCAGAAAACTGTTAGACTCCAGCTGCCCGGCCTGGCTTCTCCTTGCCAGGTTAGCAGTGATTTCAGCTTCATTGCAATGCTGCCTTAAAATCTTCACTAATATCCTTTTCATCACAAAAGTGCAGTTTGCCATTGTGTCAGAGATCCCTCCTTGACCTCGTGGAATGACTGAGTCAGTGCAGTTGTACCAGGGACAGCTTCAGAAGGACACAGTCTCCTCCAAAGTGCCCCTCACCCATATGTGTGTCTGTTCATGTGGTTCATACACACGCTCCATGAGATCTCTTACCCCAGTGACTGCTAGAAGGGGGCTATGTTCATTTCTCCTCACCATGTATCAACATCTGAGTGGCAACCAGCACACAGTAGATCTTCCTGAAGGATTTGTTGCTGTGAATTAATGATTGCAGCAGATCATGATGGTTAAGACCATGGTTTGTGAGGTTATACGGTATGGGTTCAAATTCAAGACCTGACACTTACTAACTAGATTATCTTGGGCAAGTTATTCAACAGCTCTGTACCTCTACGCAGTGGGAAAACGATGTTGGGCACACACTGACGTTGAGTATACACACACTGTGAGGAGGATTCAGTACAATATTATACAAGTGTCCACAAAAACACTTAGCACTGTTGCTCCTTACTGCTGTCCCTGAAGGTCAAACAGGATAGTGGATTCTGTCCCCCTGAATCATTCTCTTGATGAGGATGGATCAGAGGGTGTGATTGATCCTCTGTATGAGCAAGAGGGCTCCAAAATGTTTCAAGACCACACTGCATTATCCTCTCACTGCCCCTTAAGGAGCAGAATTAGGATCCTACTCTGATAGACACAGTAGGCCTCCTGAAGACCATCAGTAGTCACAAAACTCAAGTCTGTAATAGTCTAATATGACTCCAGTTATACTCAAAGCAAGAGGAGTTAAACACATTGCAATAAAAAGCATGATTTACTGCCTGTCTCCCATCATTCTTTCACATATGGCTATGATCAGGTGGAAAAAAACAGTTGGGGTCACCAGGGGGCTCTTTGAGGATGAACAGTCAGTCTCCTGAGAAACTTGCAGTGGAGATAAGAAGATTGGCTCATTTGATCCCGGCTAGGAGAGGGGAGGGCACCCAGTTGCGCGCCGCTGTCCTGGGTGCTGAAGTGGCTTCTCTAACAGTCTCCTTTCCAGTAAGTGCAGCAAATCTCAGGGCGGCTGCTGCCTATTTTCTCATGTGTTTTTGCAGATTCAAAGCTGAATTTTGAGAATAACATTAATCCTGCCCACATGTTTCCCACGAGGTAATGATGATAGGAATATGAAATATTAAAGATTTAGTATCTCAGAGCCTTTGAGGAGAGCAGATACAGATTCAAAGGGAAGCAGTGTGGAATGACTGTCCTGCTTAAAAGGGGGTGGGCAGACTTGAAGTGGGGAGGAGGGATGAAGAGCTTTTGGCTTTAAGAAAGGGAGTCAGGTAGGATGAGAGGGAAAAGCAGAGACTTATGTAGCTGTAAGGGGGAAAAAGGAAACTGGGCATTAATAGATGATGTTTAGGAAGCATAGCACATGCTATCAGTTCTTTATCACATGCCTGGTATGTGGAAGGGGAGTGGCTCCAGATGCTAGAGTTGTGGAGTCTTACAGAAACCTCCTTATTTGGGAGGTTGTGCTTGTTTTCCCCACTCTGGATGTAAACCTCGGCCAATGGAATGGGGCTGGGCAACCCTGGACCCCTTGCCTCTGGGTGGGGCCACTCCTGCGGTGCTGCTTGTGATCCAGGCCACCTCCCCTGTGGGAGGCGTCAGGACTAAGTGGCAGCTGCATCCACCTCCTTGTTTGCCTTTCTTTTTCTTTTTATACATCTCTCAGCTACTTCTCTTGTGAGCATTACCCCAATCATCTAACAAGGGTCTCTCTCAGGGTCTGTTTTTAGTGTACCCAATTATATCAGTCGGTGCTTGTCAGAGAAACAGATTTAAGGCAAGATATGTAAATATAGAAGGATTTACAAGGCTGGCTTACAATGGCCACCTACAGAGTCAGCTATGGAATAGTATGAAAGGGCAGTCTGAGTGCTGGAGATTCGAAGGATCCAGTTGAAGGTGGACGGCCTGGAGCTCACTGTACTGTCCGATGTGAGTCCACATCAAGAGCCTAAAGGGTCTGCCAAGGAGAGCGGAAGGGTCTGTGCTGGAAGCCAGGAGGCGACATCCACGGAGAAGGTGAAGACTGGAACTCCTCTAAAGGCACAGAAGCGAGCCTTCCTTCTTTGTTTCCATTTATACCATTCTGGGGACAAGCTGCGGCCGGGGGGCTCTGCTGTCTTCAGCCAACCCCCTCAGCCACACTCAGAACTATATGAATGCAATTTAGTTGGGTGCTCCTTACACAAACTGACGAAGTGAACTGTCGCACCGACCTATGAAAGGACTCTTGTCTTTGATGAGCCAGTCCTCCTCCACGGCCCCGTGCCCTGCGACCTCAGGAACACAGATCCAGTTCTTGCATTCTTTCATTCACACCTGTGTGTGTGTGTGTGTGTTTCTGGGGCTTGAACCCAGGCCTTAGCACTGAGCCATCTCCCAGGCATTGCTTTTCCTCTGAGACAGGTCTCACTAAGTTATTGCCATTGTTTAGAGCTTAAATATCTCGCAAAAGTCTCCTGTGCCCAGCGGTGGGTTTTAGAAGGTGATTGGACCATGGCATGCTAAACTCATTGGTGGACTGAGCCATCAGTGGGATCAGCTGAAGGTGCAGTTAGGATGTGGGCCCAGATTGGAAGGAGCAGGACCCTTGGGATGTGGCCTGGAAGAGTGTGTTATTGTTCTTGTTGCGTCTTCCCCTCCCCTTCATATGCCCCTCCCCCTTCCTCACCCTCTTCCTGGTTCCCAAGGGCTGAGCAGCTTTCCTCTGCCAGGTCCTTTCTCTAAGCCATTTCTGCCTTGGAACCAGCTAATTATGGAATGAAAGCTTTGAAACTGTAAGGCAAAAGAAACTTCTCCTTTGAGTTGTAGATGTCAGGCATTATGTGCCAGTGCTGGTAATGGTGACCAATATAGATATTAAGTTGTCCAGGCTGAGCTTAAACTTGCAATCCTCCTGCCTCATTCTCGCTGAGTCCCAGGATTAGGAGTACACACCACTAAGCCGAGGTGTTTGTGTGTGTGTGTGTGTGTGTGTGTTCTCAATATAAAAATCCACCTCATGAGCTCTGATGATATCTGAGGTTACTTTTAAACTCAATAAAAGAGTAAATACTTCAGTTAACAATTAAAATAATAGTGATAACTACAATGAATCAAAATGCAACTATTCCAAGCTGTTACCTGAGTTATATCATTTAATCCTTTCAAACCTTTCCCTATAACATGCCCACTTTTGTGCCACAAATGAAGTGTCAGTCTACAAGACACAAAGTAACTTGCTCATAGTCACAAAGTATGCTACTGGAAATGAATCACGGAAGACCAGGTTTTTGTGATCAAAAACCTGAGCTATCCCGAGAAGCTCAGCTATACTTGAGAAGCTTGGTAAGAAAAAGATGAAGCTGCCATATTCTCATTTCAGAATAAAAAGAAAGATTCCCTTAGCCTAGGTGTCTTGAGCATGTGCATTTTCTTTTGGCCAATAACAAAGCACTGCAAACTCACTGGAGAGTCCAGCTATGAGCTGACGGGAGTCCAGCTCCAGCTTCCAGAAGTGCATCCGAGAAATCTAATATCAGGACAGATAATGTAATGTGCATGTGAGTCATCGCTTGCTGGGATTCTCTCAGCTCTAGTCTTGTATTAAGTTAGAAAGACAGGCACCTGGAGCACATTACTTTATCTTCCCCTGTGAAACTACCTTAAGTAAGTTAAGATTTAACACTATGACCGCAGCATTTACAGAAGATGAGGGCAGGAAACGATGGTGTGGACAATCTTTTTGTGGAAGACATTGTCCTTTTATTCTAAAATCACCTTTCTATACAGGTCCCAGTGATTGACTCCCTCTCCAAGGTTGGTGCTTGTGTAATGATCTTAATAGAGATGGATTTTTTGTTTCTTTTCACTGTGTAGCGTAGATGATCTGATCCAGTGTGTTTCTCATTTTGCCTTTGCTTCCAGGAAGCTCAGAGATAAATCCAGTTCTCTAATGGATGTTAGACCATTCCTGTGTGTCTGTCCTTTTCAGATGTTTTTGTACTGCTTTTAACTGTTTTCTTTTAGTTATGTTTGACTATATCACACCATCTTCATCTTTAAAAATAGGTAGAATAAAGGACTCAAAGTAAATCAGAGCAGCACTGCAGAAAGCACACGAGAAAATGAGCTCTTAGATCACCTGTCCCCTCCACTCCACCATTCCACCATGGCCATAAGCCAGGTCACCATCATGCCCACCTGGACAACTGTCAAGCCCTCTGTAAGGGCTGCAATCTCGGTTCCTTCTCACTTTTTAGTTCTACATTTTGAACCACATTTATCATTGTGACAGACCTGGCTCTGATACCAGGTTATATGCCTCCCACATATTTACTTGTAAGTTGTGATTCTAAAGCTGGAGCACAAAGTTGGGTCTAGGGCGGCATTCAAGGCCATACAAGGATGTGAGGCATATTTCTGGAGCAGTGGTTTCACTCCACAATCAGCAAATTAGGACATGCTCCAAAATGTGTAACAAGGTGCAGTCAAATGTCAACTGTGCATACAGGTTTCACAATGGCATCTGAAACTGTGGAAATATTTCCTAATTGGGTTGGGTAACCAAGAGCTTCAGATCTTCAGTCCCTGCTTCCTCCCCCAAGGGATTTTTCTAATACCACTGTTCTGTCCCTGGGAAGGCTTTTGGAAACTTTTTTTTTTTTTTTTGGCGGTACTGGGGATTGAACTCAGGACCCTGCGCCTGCTAGGCAGGCGCTTATTCCACTGAGCTATACCCCCAGCCCTGGGAAGGCTTTTGGAAACTTATGAGAAACCTAGCTTTTCGAGACCTCAGGGTCACGGCTGATATGTGCAATCTCATTTATGACACTGAATGTCAGTTTCAGAGAAGACTCTTCCCGGTCTTTAGACATGCCCACCTGGCCTTTGCACATGCTGTACCACAAACTGGAATGCCATCTTCTCCCACTGCATCTGACAGCCTCTGATGCTTCTGCAGATGTTGCTCTGAGAACCATGTACGGGAAGCTATCTCTATAACAGGGTGGGTTCCATCCTCTTTGGAGCTTCCACAGTATCCTGCACTGCATCTTACCACTCATTGCATCTCAGGACAAATGGTGAGCACCTTTCTGTTGATGCTGTATGTGTCCTGCACTGGTTTATGAGCCCCGTCACCTTCTTCACCATCATCACCACCACCTTCAGCATCATCACATCAGTATCAGAACACTGCCATAGTCATCTTCTTCATCACCCTCATCATTACATTATCCTCATCTCCCCTGCTACATGCCAGACACTCTACTAGCACTGATCCACTTAAACTATTCAAAGTACCATTATCTCTATGAAAGGGATGAGGGACAGAGGCATAGATGTGCAGTCACGGGCAGAAGCCACCCAAAGTATAAGTGATGGAAAATGGAAATGCACCTCTAACTTGCTCCAAAGAGAGCAACAACTTTTAATGACTCCTAACCACATTAAATCCCTGAGACCCTGCCTGTTGAATCCCATCACCTCTGCCAGAGGGAGCTCCCACCTCCCTTTCTCAGGGATGCCTGACCAGTCCAGGCAGAAACGCTGCTGCTGCAGCACCAGCCTCCCAGCTCCCCATCCTCTAGGCCTCCTTCTCCTCCTATCTGCCCTCCCAGGTATTAACTCTCTGATCCTACATCAATGCTTTATGCTTGTCCTTCACCACCTGTGCACCTGCTAGAACATAAGCTCCATAAAGACAGAGAACCATTGTGTTCACTGATGTATCTAATAGAAATGCAATGACTATGTCCAGAAGGATTGAATAAATGAATGTGTCCCCTGCCTACTGGGCCCATCGACTCCCAAGCCTGGCACCCATGGGCACAGAGAAGGGGGCCAGGAAGGCTTTGTCCTTGGGTGAGGGTCATGCTTCCTCATCAGCCTCACCGGGGAAGTAGCCTCCAGCCCTGTTCCAATGCGTGTTGCTGTGTGCAGAATTTCAGAGAACAGATGGAAAACATTAGAGCCTCCATCAAGGTCAGAGGAACAAGTACCCCTCCTGGTTGTCAGAGCGCCAAGCCCTGCGCTCTGCCCCAGCTTCAGCAATGGTCTGTTCCCAGTTCTCTTTGTCTCTGTCTCTGCCTCTCTCTTAGTCCCTCTCTTTTAGTCCCTCTCTCTTACTGTCTCTCCCTCTCCCTCTCCCTCTCCCTCTCCCTCTCCCTCTCCCTCTCCCTGTCTCTATCTCTACCTCTCCCCAGAGACCTATCTGCTAGTCCAGACTTTACTTTTCCTAGGTAGATACATGGCTGGGTCAGGAATTTTCCTTGGACATCCCACGGTGCTCCCTCATCTGGCCAAGGGGTGGGAAGGACTCCCTCTGCCATTTTGCCACCTCATACACCCAATTAAGTAGGCTCTGGGTGATAGGGGAAAGCTGGCTGTTTCCTTGACAGCAAATACCCAAACTGACTGAAACAATTAGTTTGTCTATTTTAAAACTGAATTCCAATGCTTCCATGGCAACCAAAGTTATTAAAAGATGTAAATTAAAGTGTTGCACAGGAAAGATGGCTTGGCATGGAAGGCACTTGTTTTGGGGAAAGAACACAAAGAACTCCAAAACCAGGGCATCCCCCTGCCCAGTGCATACTGCTATCAGCTGCAGGGACACAGCCCTGACCGATGGCTCCTCACCATGACCTTGGCTTCTGTCACTGTCTCACATCAGGGACATCTTCTCCCCTCCTGTGTGTGATAAATGATGAGATTTGGACTTTCTGAAGCATCTCGTGCCAGGAAGGAAATAAAGGGAGGTTGAGAGGTAGCCTAACTATACCGAGTCTCCCCTATTCCCGGTAATACATGGACTGAGTACTTGCCATGGTTCTAGTCTTATGCTAAGAGAGCTTCATGCATGATCTCACTGGATTTGCCTACCATATAAGACAGAGCCTCAACTCATTCACATTTCACAGATGGAGAAATTGAGACTTGGAAAAATGGAGCAAGTGATGAAGTTACACAGTCAGTAAAAGATCCAACCAGGATTGGACTCCACATCTGTCTGGCTACATTAGATTTTCTGAATCCAGACAAAACACTGTATATGAAGAGATCATTCCATGTAATCCTTTTCATAGTCCTAATGACAGCATGGTGCAGGGCAAAGAGATCAGGTTCTAGAGATGGGCATGTGTTCTCATGCATGGGGGACTCTATACAACAAAGGATGCCTGAATGGCATCATTGCTAAAAACTCCTTAAAACTTCAACTGTCCATGAGTCTTAGGAAGGTTTACTTACCTCCAAGTGACACTTGACAATGTCTGAAAACATCTTTGATTATGACAACTTGTGGAGACAGAATTCTACTGGCATCTAATGAGTAGAAGTCAGGGATGCTGCCCATATCCCCCCCTACAGCACGGCCACTTTCAGCAAAGAATCACATGGTCATAATGATAAGAACGCTGAGGTTATCAATCCTGGTCCAAGGAAATGATAGAGGGATGGAGGGATGGTTGGATGGATGGATGGATGGATGGATGGAAGGATGGATGGAGGGATGGATGGATGGATGGATCAGTAGACTGATTGACTAATCTTAATAATGAGCTCTTCTCTGGTTAACAAACCAATAGTTTTAACTCACATGAAGTGACAAAATGTTAGTTATTGCTGCTTTAATTTAAATAGCCACTCTAAACACAAGGGATCCTGAAGAAATGAGGTTCTCTATAATCCTAGGAGAATCCATCTATTGAAGGTAATTTCCAGATATTTCTATAGAACCTCTCTTTTAAAAACTCTTTTTGAGGAAAGAATTGTTTTTGCAATGCTAAGGATTGAACCCAGAGCCTCACATTCAGCTTTCTAGTTTGCTTCCACCATTTTTGAGATAAGGTTTCACTAAATTGCCCAGGTCAGGCTCAAACCTACAATCCTCCCTCCCTAACCTCCTAGGGTTCTGGGTTCATGGATGTGACGTACCATGCCATGTTATTGTAATTAATATTTCAAGGCTCACTGTGCAGGTATTGGTCTCATTATTTTACATGTGTTAATTTATTTAATCATCATAACTACCTATCATCTCTGTTTTATAGATGAGGAAAGAGGGATACAGAGACATCAGTTAACTTCCATGAGGTAATACAGCTGGATCATGGTGGAAGAATTCAAGAGCAAGAGCTCCAAGACCCACTGGGGCACCTGCCACCAAGAAGATGCCCAGTGAAAGTTTGTCAATGAATGCATAAGCAAGAATATATCTTCCTGCCTCCAAACTTGGTGAATAAATATATTTCTCTATTTTGGTTTTCAAAACAAATTTCTCTGGGAAACATTATCATGGAGAAAATTCTGAAATTGAACATAGAGTTGAAAAACCAAACTCAGATGGGAGCCTTCAGGGACCATTAGCCATGTCCCAAATACTCTGTCCATCACTTCAAAGGGGAAGATTCTGAGAATTGCATCCGTGCAAAACACCTCTGTCGGGGCGCTCTCTGACTCCATTCCCTAAGCACAGTTTCTGAAAGTTCATATTTTTAGCTAAAAGTTCACATTTTTAGTTAACATTTGGTGAGATGCTTTTCTTAACCTTGCAAGTTGCTATTTTACTAACAGCTTCCTTTTGGGGCATCAGATGGCAGATTGAATGATTTAAGGGGAAAAATGTGGTTGTATTTGAAGTTTATTTTTTAAAGCCTCCAGGAGTCTAATGTGACATTCTGGGTAAGAACATAGCATTATGTTGATGCATATGACATCTCTCTTAATGATGTATAAAATCTCTCCATGGTAGCAGATCACTGAGGGGGCGGAGAGCAAGCAGCAGGAATCCTGCATCAGTCTGGCAAACCTCAGCTGCCACCCTTATTTCTGAAGAGTTGAGAGAGGCCAAGGGGTCTGGGAGTTTCTCAATTGGGAGAGTGTTCTTCCTCAAGCATCCAAAGGCCATCTGGCTGCAGCAACCAGGCTTTCAAAGCAGGTGCCATTAGCACACAGACTCTAAGGGCAATGATGCTAACTCTGCTCATCTCAGGAAGCCAATTGGTTATCCTTTAGTTATTTCTGGGAGAGTCTATAGAGATTCTGGAGCACTGGAACATGGTGATGTGAAAGAAGGTCTTTGTCTCTGGACCAGTGCCACGTTGTGCTACAGGGACCTGCAAGTTCCTTCATAGAGCTTCTTATAAGCACCTTCTGGACCCCACCCATCATCCATCAAGGTCTTCTGGATGTAATACTTCTCACCTTTGTTCCTCTGTCCATTAGGACTCATACTGAAAGATTGCACAATTAAGTAAGGACACATTAAGAGATTTGCCTTAGAGTCTGTTTCATTCAGCTCAGACATGGAAAAGGAAAGTTGACTGATCCATTGGAAGGGGTCCCAGGTGGCTCTTAGAAGAATTTTATATCACTTCCAACCCAGCTCCCACTGGCCAAAACTCAGTCCTCTAGGCCCCAAAAAGTCATAAGGAGGCTGGGAAATGTAAAGTCTACCTGTGTATCCAAGGGAGAAAAGAAATGTGTTGTGGTGAATTTAGAGCTATCTGTGCCACAGGAATTAAGCAAGGCCCTGGAAGGCTCAAAAATTCAGACACAAAAACTTGCTGTCATCTTTCAGTCAACTCTAGAGTTACAAGAAAAACTCTCAGCTATATCACAGGACAAAGCTTTGTAGGGAAGGTGTGGAGGGGACAGTTATCACTAGGTCATTGTCTGAGATGATACTTAGAGGTATAATTGAGATACCATTTACTGACAGCTTGGAATGTGTATGTAGCCTGTGTACTCCACACTACAGCCTCCCTGTCCCATTCGATCCTCAGCCTGATGGTTCTACTTCATGACAATGACTATCCCCATCTTACAGACAAGAAGGTGAAATGGTGAAAAGGAGATCAGTGTGTCAGGAAGGAACTGAAAATCAGACCCCAGTTACTGTGAGCTCAGAGTTCAACTGCTTAGCCCAATGTCTTTTGCAGTGCATCTTCATTTCTTGCCCTCAGTGAGGAAGAATTCTGTGTTATCCCCACAATAAAGGACAACAAATCATGTGTTGTCCTTTAAGGGAGAAATCTTAGGGTTCCTACTTACTAGTAATGGCTTTTAAACCACAGCATTAACTCAAAGGGAAAAAAATTTCATAAAATATTCAGGATGTGAAATATGAAAGAAAAGAAATATGTCTATGGAAATGTCACTAATCAAAGTGATTTTTCCCACCCACTTTCCCTAAGAGATTAGTGTTCAATCCAGAACAAGAAGAAAGGGGAAGATAGCAAGGGATATGCACACTCACTGGGCAGAGCTGCCCCATGCAGGGGCAGGAAGTTGGGCTTCAGGCTCCAGGGGCAGAAAACCACATGGCAAAGTTCCTCCTCACTTGTGACAGTTAGGGGAGTCCTTGTTGTGGACGATGCGTGGACCACAACAAGGTACATGGTATGGACTTGCTGTGCATATCAGGGATTGCCTCAGGTAGCTCAAGGATGTTTGCTTGGAAAACACAGGATGGAGGCTGAGCTGTGGAGAGTTACCAGACAGTGGCCCAGTATCCTTGTTCCACGCTTGTAGAACTTGAGGAAAATAAGTATCAAGGACAGGGTTATATTTGTGCGGCTATTGTCTATTTGTTTTCTCTTTGGGAGTCTGGAAGGATTTTCCAGTGTTAACATGTACATATTTGTTAAAACATATGTGAAGTATGAATGCGTTTTTAAATCAATATGTACATTTAATGTTGTACTGCTTTTGCATTCTGTCTCCTCCCCCACTCAAAAATCCCATTAAAGTAAGGCTTAAAATTATAGCTCTTAACATCTAAGAACAGAATATAACACACAGAACTGGGTAGTGATGACTCAAGTACCCATGTCTCTCATCCTACAGACTAATCCTGGTGACAATAAACTGGCCACTTAGAGAGGCGCAAAGCAGCGGATCCTAAAGGCGAGCACTAGATCATTAAATTTTTAAAAAATGAAACAAACTAGAGGAAAAAAGCCAATAACCATTTTCCTTTTAAAAAATAGGACTACATGTTAAATATTCATTTATATGTATAGTAATAAACCATTATACATTTTAATCTGTTTTCTGTTTGATAATATTTCATTTGCAGACTCTCCATGGCTTATAAAAATAGACCCAGGGTCCAAATTCCCACAGCATGAGATTTTTCACATTCTCTAATTTGCAGTAATGTATTTGTGTCAAATACAGTCTACAAGCCCCCCAAGGGACAGTGCTGGCACTTGGTGCCTCTGAGAAGGCAGGCTGAAGCTGGAGCCCAGGCTCCATGTAGGGCTGTGGGCAGGGAGGGCAGAGGTTTGGCTGGGAGCCAGGACATCCTGGATGCTGAATCCTACACTGCCCATGCTGGGGATGGACTTTGACCCTGAAGCATGAGCTCTCTATGTCTCAGATTAGAATTCATAGTAGAGACAGTTTAGGGTTCACCAAAACCCATTTCTTGTCTCCTGGATTAAAAGCTAGACTACATTTCCTGGTCCCTTCTACAGCTTGTGGGACCATGGTATGACTGATTTCTGGCTGGGGTAGGCTGAAGACATGTATGACTAATCATAAATATCACCCTTACACCTCTCCACTACACACTCTCCTGTTCCATTCTTGAGCTGAATAACACAGATGCCAAAGCAAGTTTCTTAGCCTCTCTGTATACCTGCTTCCATTCTATAAAATGGAAATAACTAATGCTGACTCATTAGGAATTTGGTGGGGAGTCACGGGGCTTATGTATACAAAATGCTTAAAGCATAATTATCCAAAAATCCAGGGACTGTTGAACAGGTCATCGCTGCTACTGTTGCTACTGCTGCTATTATAATAAAGATTTCTACCACATCATTTATATTGGAAAAAATATAACATTTAATAGCCTGTGGGACAAATGTGCTATGTTGGAAAATGATGCTGAAGAGTTGGAAAAGGTGCTGAGAATGAAGACTAAGTGTGAAGACATCACCAAGGTGGTAGACACCAATTGTGATGTGTCAACTTGACTTGAGAAAGAACAACCTAGCAGGTTAGGAAAGCCTTGGGTGTGTCTGTGGGTGACTAAAGTATAGGCTGCAGACTAAAGAGGGAAGATCAATCTGGGATGTAGGTGAAACCAACCAATAGGCTTGTAGCCTGGGTGGAATAAAAAGGGAAAGAAGAAGGAAGTCTTGTGCTATTTTCTGCAGAGGAGCTCCAGGCTTCGCCATTGCCTTTGGATGCTAGTCTCAATTTCTTTCAGGTTTCCAGCCCAGACCCTTGAGTCTTCTGACACAAATACGCACTGGGGCTCTTTGGGGAGCTTCCAGGCCTTTGACCTGTGACTACTATCAGATCCTCTGGCTTTGCTCTGTGCAGACAGCTACTCTGGATTCTTCCACCTCTGATTTTGCAGATGGCATTGGGCTTTTCACGTTATAATAACATAAGCCTACGTAATAAAGCCCTTGTATAAGTATACATATATTTTATATTGATTCTGTTCCTCTAGTGAACCTTAACTAATACATCAATGAACAGAGCAAAATCAAACTATTTTTCTTATAACTTGACTTTGGCTTTGATCCAAGTAGAATCAGATGCCAATCCAGAGACAAAGATGGCCAAGATTCCTAACTGGCAGCCCAAGACCACTAATGTGCTCCCATGTGGAATTCAATGGGTCCATAAATGTTGAATAAAAATGAAAACACTATTTCCACTGGCTTCTAAATGTAATCTCACATTTCCTTCAATATACACATGAACAACAAAACCACAGTAGTATTACCAGTACTTGAGATTGTCACCAACAGAAATCACAGATTCTTTAGTCACATTACCTTATAATTTTTAGTCGCATTACTTTATAATTGTCAAAATTTCATACTATTTATCACTATTTCCAAATTATGTTAATTACTAGATGTGCTTATTTAGTGTGTTAATAAAGAAAACAAAGATTTGACTGCATTACATTTTAATTATTTTGCTAAATGTATTTCAATATGAATAGTTTTCTCTGTGATTCTAAGTATGTTATCTTCTTCTTTTCAGTACCAGGCATTGAACACTGAGCTTTCACGCTGAGCTACAACCCCAGCTTTTTTTAATTTTTTATTTTGAGACAGCATCTCACCAAGTCCATAAAATACCTGGGCAGGTTTGAATTTCCTTCTGCCTTAGCCTTGTAGAGTGCTGAGATGATAGGTGTGTACCACCATACCCAGAATTATATTATGAACTTTAAATCTTTATCCTACAGTGAGGCCCACAGTCCTTCCCAAGTACTCAGAGGGCTCATAGAACAGAAGAGGTTAAAGAACCCTGGTCTAGGGTCTTGAGAACCTTCAGTCCCATATACACATAAAAGGCTAGGTCCTGAGTAGAGAACCCTGTTGATTACCAGTATGTCTTCTGGCAGGGCTTTTAACTTCCTGGCCTTTCTGATATTACGTCTACCAAGAGAAGCTAAGAATCTTCTTCCCAAATCCCCCACAGCATTATTATAAGATTCAAATAGGATGCAGCAGGTGAATCTGCTGGCTGAAAGTGGTAGATTCTGCACAAACTGGGGTATCCATCATCTCGTCATTCAGAGACTTAATAGATCCTGTCCTCTGAGTCTCCATGGGTATCTAACTTTGGCCCCAATTTCTATCTCAAGGGTCACAAGAGAAATATTGCCAAGAACTGTGGGGTGACAAACACAGCACGGGTGCTGGGGTCAGATTTGAGGCTGAATCCAGCTTCAGATTGCAACGGTGTAACCGTGAACAAAGTGTTTCACTCCTTGTGCCTGTTTTCCCTTCTGTAGAATGGAAAAAAATGACAGAAAGATGAGCTAAACTGTGTAAGCATTAATGCAGCATAGCCCAACTTTCTGATACCTTACTTAGACAGGAAAACAAAGAAACAGACCACACCGCTCTTGGTGTAATGGCTGGATCATCAGACACACTTGGCGATCAGAGCCTCCCACTAGGATTTGACTGAGATTCATTTGCAAGGTCTGGGAAGAATCTAGGCCAGAGACAACACGCACTCCGAGGAAAGCAGCCCAGCAACCACTCAGTCGGTCTCTACTTAGTGTCTGAGAACCCTGCTGGCCAGCTGAGCATTTGTTCACCAGAACTCAGGAAGCCCTCTTAAGATACTGCATTTGCAGTCAGAGCCCATGTTAGCTGAAATCATTCACATGCTGTTTCCACACAGCTTTCTCTCTGCTTGTCTCCAAACACGCAGGTAGCTCTGTGCAGTGCAAGGAGCTCTTGACATCTATGTGGCTAATGATCTTTAAGGAGGGGCTCCTGCCTGTGCTGCTACAAAGGACAGTACCAAGGCAAACCCCAAGACGTGATCAACACACTTCAAATCAATATGTAAAATGTGTCAGATGTTTGAGTATTAATTATTTTTTTTTGCAAACTAACTACCTAACTACATCAGAATGACATGGCCAGGAAGACACTAAAAGAATTCATGCATTTTGCTTCACTCCTCTTACTGAAATGGCAGCGTGGATTACCGCTTTATTCGATTTTTAGTGGTTTTTTTTTTTAATTTACCAGAAATGATCTAAACACCACACTATTTCACAGCGATCATCATTTATTCATAGCTCAATAGAGGAAGCCGGAATAGCAACAGCTCGTTTTTTCTCACCCCCTAATTGTCATTCTGGAGAGCTAAGTGGGATATCAGCCCCAAGTCAAGCTACATTAGTGCCGAGGAACAGGCACAGTCACCAAGTTTCTCCAGAGTATGTTAGCATCATTTGTCATGAGAGGTTTGTGCTGAGCAATGCAGACTTTAACCCACAGGGGTTTGTAAGTCTGCTTCTCCTATCTTCGCTGGTTCAGAAGGCAAAGTGCGTGGAATCGAATCCTAACTTTGCCTACAGCCATATGGCCTTGGATAGAGCCATAAACTTCTAAGCCTTGGTTTTATCATCCGTTAAATGAAGGTTATATTAATACCCTCCCAAGTCCATTGGAAGGACTGAAAGAGGTAACCCAGAGAAAAGTCTCAGCAGAGCGCCTCACATACAGTGGGCATCTAATAAATGTTGGCTGCCCTCACTGTCACCACCAGCATTCGGTCACCTTTAACGTCCTTCACCTGTAGGTCCACCTCTTCTCTCCCCACCTGTTTCTCACCTCACACACTGTCAATCCAAAGCAGTCTCCCTGCTCCTTTTAAGAACTGCTTCTAGATTACAGAAACATATTAGAAGTGTGGTATCTAGACATATGCCCCCAACACCTCCTCTGGCCTTGGAAGAGAGTATGTGGGTGAGCAAGAAAGAAAAACCCACCATGTCTGATTTTTTTTTTTTCCGGTACCAGGGATCGAACTCAGGACCTTGTGCTTGCCAGGCAAGCGCTTATGCCACTGAACTATACCCCCAGCCCCCAACCCACCATGCCTGAAGCCTCTCAGGCTTTCTGGGAGATTTTAACACCTCCTGGTAGGTATTCACTCCCCCTCTTGAACCTACCTCTACTAGAACTTCACTTAAAACATCTGTTCACCATTTGTATATCTGGCTACATCACAGGCTCCTTGAGAGCAGAAAAGAGTGTCTTTTTCATTTTAAGCTACCAGGGCCTGAAGAGTGGTGATCAAACAAGCTCTTCAAACTGTTGAACAATGCAGATCTTCTCTAAAGAGGTCCACCTGGTAATAAATACGGAGTGAGTGTGCTGTCTGTCAGAACGTCGGAGTCCAGCCGCAACCCCTCTCTTCTCTCTGGCTAGAACCGGTATTTCTATCATTCCTTTAGGGGGGCCTGCTGGACCCTACAGAGACCTCGTTTCTCTGGTCCTTTGTCAATCTTTGCTCTTGGCCTGAGGTTTCTACTATCAGCCAGTTTAATCCTCACCTGCGACACTGAGTCTGAACACCCCAACATTCCCCTCTGGTGGTCCCATATCTTGGTCTCCTCCCACCTTCTCTATAAAAGCCCACCACTGTGGGTGAGTCCATTTCTCCTTTCCCCATTGATAAAACATGCTGAACCCTTGGAATTATGCAACATTAGAGACGATGACAGGCTGGAGCCTCTGCTGCTCAGTCTAATTTGGTGCACAGAGCTTGAGAGCCAGAGTGAAATACGAGGCTGGGAGCATATCTTTTGATCTTAAATAGTCAGAAGGTTGGAATGTAGAATGCTATGGAAATAAATGGTGTCAAAACTGTAGGAAATAATTTATGGTCTGGGAATGGGTTTTGTGATCACAGAGCATTCACAAAATCTTGAAACAGAAAATCAGCGAGGCTGGTGGAGCTGCAACAGGGGAAGGCTAGAGAGAACAGGGTTTATAAGAAAAGAGACTGAGTTTTCTCCCCAGGGCTGCAGGACCCAGGTGTGGCCTGAGAGACAGTGGGATAACTCCTAGCCTCACTTCCCAGGCACACAGCTTGTGGCTGACAGCCATGCTTCTTGATCTGCCTCCACTTAACTCTGGGACTCACTGAATTAACCATGTAAGACTTGGTTTGCTCATCTATAGAATATGAAAAATAACCAATGCTCCCTCTGTAAGGGTCTTAGAAGTACAAAATTAAATAAGACATGGTATATAGAAGGACTTGTAGAGTACCTACTATATACCCAGATGGGAATTAAAGGTAAGATTTTCTTCTGTTCCTTTTACCATTGGCCCATTGCAATGTGCAAGTACCGGGTGCTTCTAAGTCACCTTCAGAACCTCACGGTTTCAGAAACCCATTGTTTTTATATGCTGAAGAAGCAGAAAGAAAAAGTTTACAACTGTTCATTTTTCCAGGGGCCATTAATTAACGTCGATGGAATAATGTGCTTCCGGAAGACTCTAGAAGGAGGCTCCTGTTTGAGTGAGAGCGTCAGAGTTGGCTCTAGTGTGCACTTCTATTTCCTGCACAGTTGAGAATGCATTGTGAAGCATACTGTCAGTAACAAGTACAAAGACACGTGTGTGTGAGTTGTGAGGGAACAATATGGTACACGCTTAAAATGTTTACGAAGGTATTATAGTAAAAGACATATCGCCATTAATCACCATCTCTTGGAACATGCTTACGCCATCATTCTTGCCATTTTAGGAAGAAGTTCTGGAAGTCTTTTTTCACGAGTTTCTTTAATTGTGCTGTCCTGGATGCCTGGATATCCTGAACTGATTCGAATGTTTATGGAGATTACTATCAGATAAAAGCATCGCAGTCTGTCCTCATTCACTGTCCTCAGTGATCTGGCATTGTACACATTCTAACTCTTCCCCACAGTCAAAATGACCACCAAATGCAAACATTTTGAATCAGTTCATGACATCAAGGCAGCCACAACAGCACAACTAAAAATACTCACAAAACAGAACTTCCAGAACTGCTTCCAAAAGTAGTAAAAATGAAGGGATGTGTGTGTTCCAAGGGAGGAGGAGCATTTTGAGGGGGCTTCAGGGAAATGTATCTTTTACTGTAACAACTTTTTTTTAATTTGAATATTAACCACGCTTTGTGATCATGCCTCACATTCAGGTGTGCATGTGTCTTCTCCAAAACCCCTATACAGTTCATTCGTCATCCTCTTTCTGTGGAGGAAACAAAGGAGGTACACAGAGGATGAGTCATTGCCCCGGGTGTCACCACCAGTCAGGGTCAGAGACAGAAGCTGAGGTACCGTGTTCATGGCAGAGAGGACCTGGTGTCAAAGTCAGACAGATGTGTTTCAAATAAAGATCCTACTATCGTGTTCTTAAGCATAACCTGTATGACCTCTCTGGGCCTCAGTTCGTCTGTAGAATGCAGACATCACACTCGTTCTCAGGACAGCGCTAAAGATCCTTGGGCTCCTGGACTCACACACAAGTGGGGAAGGACACTGGGTGATCACTGCTGTGGGAGGCTCTCGCTTGCCCTGTGCCAGCCACCAGCACCTCCGCACACCAGTTTGCTGCCCAGGCCTGGCTGGTGAATCGGCCTCTCCCTCTCTCTGCTTATTCCTCTTTTCTGACTCCCACTCCTGCCTCTGCCCTCCTCATTCTCAACACATATATTTCCTTCTGCTGTTCACTGGGAACATGAAGGCTGCCAGGCATAACCTCTTTCCATTTCTCTTCCTCTCCTTCAAATTTATCCGTATTTACTCTCTGTCATTTTTCCCCTTAATGTCACCAAGGAAAAATGCCCTGCTGAGTCCAACCATTGTTATTGCCCTCTGCCAGGCAGGTAAGCCCTGTCAAGCAACCCACAATGCCCTCTGGAATGCTCTAGTCACCTTCTGACTGGCAAGCCCCTGTCTGTGCCCAGATGCCAATCTCATCCCCACCGTGCCCTGCCCAGGCTCCAGCCTAGGGTGTGCTTAAGCCTGTGGGGTCCTGACACTTCCTTCCACAGCTTTGTCTTTCCCTCATGCCAGGGGACCATTTTTCTCTTGGCTCAAATGTTTCCTCCTAAAATAGCTGGTCTAGAGTGCAGATTATGGGTTTTTTGCTTCCATTTCCCCCATAAGCCTCCCATATCTAACTTCATCCTCCATCTACATGGGAGACACAATATATTAAGGACATTCATGATTGTGCACCAGCCAGACCCAGGGCCCCCAACCCATCCTCACTGTCACTTCCTCCCCAAGTCCCTGAGTACCCTATCTCTTTCTTCTACCTATCTCATGCTTGGTTCCCATGAGGCTAATTCGTTCTTCTGTTTTCCTCAATCACCTCCACACTCCTCCAACTTTTAGAAGAGTGGAAAGTGAGTTTTCCACACCTGCTTTAATGTTCTTTTCCCAGAGCACCAAGCTCTGCCTTCTAGTGCCTTTTCTCATGCTCCCAACTTTATTTGATGACAACCAAGTTCAAGGCTGCATGGAGGACTCTCCCCAGACTTTCTCTAGGAAGCTTGTGTGAGCAGCCCCCACCTATTTCAACTCACTTATGTTTGAACTCAGATCAAGACCTCACCAAATATGGAGAACATTTCCCCTTTATGAGAATCTCTGTCAAACTGACAATATAGCATTTATGATCTACCCCACTATATTGGACCATATGTTCTTTGAGGGCACAGTTGTGTGTCAAAGTCATGCATCTGTCCCTAATGCCCAGTAGTATGCCTAGGATATAATAACTTGTCACTTCAATGTCCATCGAGTTAAAAGCACCAACCAGATCTCCAGCTGAGAGTGCTGAGCCCTTGAATTAAGGCCAGATGATTTTTCATGGCTTTAAAAATACTCTTTTGTACTACTTTTAAGGACAGAGAAGACTACCAAATTGTAATCTAGTTAAAATTAGACAAAGATGAGTGTGCTCATTGGAAAATCCCACTGATATTCAAGTGGGTCTTGCCTTTGGGTGGAAAGGAGGTCTTGTCTTGGGATCCAATGTGAATTGGGCGAGGTAAGTAAACTTCTGCCTCACTAAGATCAGGGACAGTCATGATGCATAAGTATTGCAATGTGTTTTCTAAGTCATTATATCAAAATAATTTTAATTAGTTTATTAATGATATTATTTTATACAAAATAGGAAAGAAAGGGGGATTCGCGTGCAAGCAAAATAATAATAATCGTTGAACACCTACTTAGTGTTAGGCTCTGTCTGAGGCACTGCATACTGATCACCTCACCTAAAACTCAAACCAACTTCCAGGGGTGTTTCATCATCTGTACCTTGCAGATAAAGGACTTGTGAAGTGCCTTGACAATAGTCACACAACCTGCTGTGAGCCTGTGATTAGTGCCTCATCTCTAAGACCACCCAAAGCCTATACTCTTTCCACTGTACCCCCTCTCATGCCAACATCACCTGTCCCTTGTGAAATGTGTTGGATTCTCAAATGACTCTGGTGGCCAGGACCGCTCTGCCCATGACAGGAGAGGCCAAACTCCCTTCTCAAAAATGTCAATCCCTCCTCAGGTGAGCCAGATCTGCAGGTTCTGATCTGCTTTACTACGAATCAGGCTTGCAACAAGGAAAATAAGTGATTCCTTAGCTTGGGATGCAGTTTCTTTCAGGGAGGAAAAAAGAAAAGGTGGTAGGGGGAAAGTTACACGTACATTTCTACAAAGCCACTGGGTTTTGCCACCTGCATAGTTTGCCTCTGCCATTATTTGGGATAGCAAAGCTGTAATATCAATCAATCCCAGCTCAATTGCCTGGCCATGAAATAGAAGCAGTCCATTTATCAAAATTGAGGCCCTCTGCTGGGTTTATATTGCCATTAAACTATCAACAGGAAATCATTAAGGTGAAGCAAGAAACCAACTGGTAACTGAAAAGAAATGAGTTTTTTTTTTTTCAAACCCTGGCCAGCAACCTTCTTTGTTTGGCTGTCAGCAAAACCAGTGCAGGGTTGGGTCTCAAATTTTTGTGCTAATGTGCAGTTAGTAGTGGAGAGAGCTCAGACAGAGGCATTTGCAATCCAATGGTGGTGCCCAGGTAACTTGGTTCTCTCACAGCAGGGCAAGCTGCGTGACGATAAATAGGGGAAAATGTGTATGCATTTGTGAGATAAAACAGGCTTAATGATTCTGAAGGGGAAGGAGTCCACGAGTCATACACTAGCAACTTAGGAACAGAATGGGACCATGCAGGGCCAATTAATGTGTAAATATGTGTGTGCTGGACTTGCCTTCCATTTATCATGTGGACATGGAAATTGGGCCATTTATCTGTTATATTATGTATGTGACATCTTAGTTTGGTTCTTACAGGCTGCTTGGGGACAAAGGGCCATGTGCTTTGCAGCTAGCAGAGGGAATTTAAGATAAATTCTTCAGCTGTCATAAACATTGCTGGGCAGAATTTGGTCGGAAGATAAAGCTCTTTCCTCTGCAGGGTTTTAACATTTCTCAATAGCCCATGTGCCATCTTATTAAAACTGTGTGTGGTGAGGGAGGGGTGGCATATGCCATGAAAAATTGTTGGCACAAACAGCTTGCTGTCATGTTTTCAAAGTCCAGATTTAGCAAACGTTATTCACATATTCACTGTCAATCTGCAGAGAGAAAGGGAACTGGCAAAGCCATTCACTCTCACTGAATTCTGCCGGTTTGTAATTCTTCCTGTCTCCCTTTAACTAGCATTTCCTCCACAGGTGGGGTTTGTTCTGCTTAAATTACAACTGTTTGTCTGTACTTAGAGGGGAAAACTGATCTGAGAAGGAAAAGGACCTCACAGAAGCACTTTCCCAGAGCCACTATTATTTATCTAACAGAACATGCCATGAATATGGATCATGCATTAAAAACAGGGATCGCTTACTTTGATGAATTGCCATTAGAAATTCAATTAATAAAAGCTTACCTCCATGCAATAGCACAAAAAATATATGATCTGGCTGCAGCAATGACAATTTAGCCTTAGAAACAGTAGTTAGGAGAAAGAAAAAGATATTTTTTAAGCCTTACCTACCTGGGCAATTAGAATCTTCAGTTTAAAAACACAGTGACCAAATGAATTGAGCTGCTGTCTGACCTGAAGTTCGGCCTGTACCCTTGTTCCTACACTTCCTGGCTCCTTCCATCTCACTTCCCGCGCCCGTATCATCCAATCATCTCTCTGGTCCGCTCGCTTACTTTTTTCTGTCCTTCCTTTATTGGTTTATTCTTTACCGTTACCCTGGGTTATGCTTTTAGTTTCCCTTCCTTCTTCCTTCATCTGTCTTCTCTTCTTCCCGTTTTCCTTCCCTCTCTCCTTTCTTTCCTCCTCTCTTCCCTCCATTCTTTGCTTTTTCCCTCTCTCTCTTCTGACTTTCCTTCTTTTCTTCCTCTTTTGCTTCTGCTCTCTTTTGCTTGCCCACTTTTCTTTCTTTTTGGCCCAACAGATTCATTTTATCTCTAGTCACATGAATCACACCTCACGTAACGCTCCAGACATTCTGCGTATGTTAGTTACCTGTGTGAACACACCCAAATGGAAGTGTGCGAAGTCTCCATCACTTACCATGTCCCCTTGAGCCCTGATCTTGTCCTCATTTTCCAGAGGTCACCATTCTTAATCTTATCTCCAGAGAGGAGTATCATCTCTTGTTATATGTATGTAAATGATATCATTCAATCATACAGTAGCAACTTAGGAACAGAATGGGACCATGCAGGGCCAATTAATGTGCAAATATGTGTGTGCTGGACTTGCCTTCCATTTATCAAGTGGACATGGAAATCGGGCCAGTAATACACAAGGTGTATTATTTTGTTCTGACATTTTTCTCACCTGACACTATGTCTCTGTGATTCATACAGGTTGTTTCATGTGTCTATACATAATTCTTTTTAAGAGCTGTCTTGTATTCCGTATGGTGGCCATGCCAATATTTATTTAACTGGTTAACTGACATTTGGCTTGCTTCCGTTTGGGAGCCATGATAAAAAAAACTTTACTGAACATTATCACATTTTTGTGGACAAAAGCATCCATTCTTCTTGGGCACACAGGTAGAAACAGAATCACTGAATCATTAAACATTATGTCACCAATATAAAGTACTTTAATTATCCAAGCCTCTATTTTTAAGCAATCCTGCTACATATGATTGCTATGAAATCAAAAGGAACAACATAGACGAAGGTATTTTATTGTTGATTGTTTTGTTTTCCACATATGAATGTGTGCCTGGGAGAAAAGACAGAAAATGGAAGATTTTTAGAAGTGGGCAGCCATCCACGTTGCTGACCACAGAAAAACACAACATATGTTGTAGAGTGCAGAATTGGCCAACATCTACTGAACACACACTGTGCACCAAGCCATAATCTGGGGCTTACATGGTATAGTAATTAATAGTCAGTGCTCTGCACCCTGCCAGACATGGCTGTGAGTCCATGATCTATTCTCATTAGTTAAATGATTGTAGGAAAGCACTTGAGTCTTTCTGAGCCACAGTTTATCATCTATAAAAGAACACTATAACAGCCTTTGCATCACAAGACTTTTGTGAGGATTTTACAAAGTGATGCATATAAAGCAATACATACTACATGGTGCATATTGCTGAATATGTGGAAATGGGTATAGTGATCCCTGTGAGCCACCAAAGCAACCACCACCATTGCCATTTTGGTGTTCTCAACAGTGTTCTACAATGTGTGTTGTTGTTCCCAGTCTGGAAATGAGCAAACTAAGCCTGCAGACACACATAACTTGCTCAAGTAATGGCTCCCTAGTGGCTTTTTACTTCTCTCCTTTCTCTATGCTTCCTGTCCCTTCCTCTCCCTCTGCTGGTCTGTCTTCCAAACAGTCATCTCACTAGGATCTAAAGTAACAATTTACATTGGAAATTCATCAAGGTTCCTGGAAAACGTTTGCACACCAAGTAACTCTATCCAAGGGCATAGCTATTCAAACCGGAACATCCTCTCTTCGGTAATGATCGCCTCTCACATTTGGTGGAACTCTGTCAAAATATGTCCCCACCAGCTTTATTCCATGTTACCTTCCTAACAGTCACATGATGGAACAAATGAAAATTATAATTATCATCCCAGGATGATGTACAATGTCAAACAGAGCCCAGGACTCCCAAGATCCAGGTCACTACCCTGTAATCTATCTGATAGTAGGCTGGGGGAAGAGGACACTGGCTCTACAGTGCTACATGTATTTTGTAGGTAGCCATTACATCGTGGACAGTTCCTAAAGGACAGGCACCCTGCTGATGACCTCTATCAAATTCTTTCTCTGTGTTGTCAGCATCAGGCACAGTCCCTGATCCAAGCAAGAGGAGGAAAAAGAGACTTTAGGAATACAAGCATATTTGGCTTGGAGAACACCAACCATTTTACCAGGCTGCTCAAAGTACACCCGATGAAAAATAGCATGGGTGACCTAGTCAGCCCCAAACTGAGCACTGTGAGAAGCAGTCAGCCAAAAACACACCACATCAAACAGCAGGGATCACACACAGAACCACAGCCAGAATACTCATTTCACTCCATCAAAAAGAAGACCACTTAAAAATGTCTTCCAAAGAGAGAGCGAGCTATGCTTCCTACCTCAGCTCGGCTGGTAGCCAGATCTGGTGAAACCTGCAAGTTAAAGAAAAAAGACATTAGTATTGATTCAACAAGAAGGTAATTGGATTAATTGTCTTTTTAAAGGAACTGGCATCAATAATTTGTTATGACTGAGGGCAATCTCTCTCTCCCTCTCCCCCTCTCATTCCCTCTCCGTCTTCCCCTCCTTCTTCCCTCCCCTCTCCCCACAAAGGTACTTTCTCTTCCACCAAACACAGCAACACAACTTATTTTCCTATTCTTCTTTATGAGGTGAAAAGAATAATTAATATTTTCAACACATTATATCGATCTTTCCAGGAAAAAAAAAAGGAAGAGGGCTGTGTGCAATGCCCGTGCACCCATTACGATTAAATGAACTCTGAAAAAAGAAAAGCCAAGGATTATGGCATTTTTGAGGGTTTGTTTCCTTGAAGTTTCAATTCAGTGTTATGAGGTTAAAACTACAGCAATGACGGCACCCTTATGTTTGCAAAATGCCTCCAAATGCTGCGAAGGAAAGAATTGCACCAGGCACTGGGCCGATTTCTTTACATTTTTTTGTCTCATTTAATCCACAGAAGAACTCTTCTTATCCCCTATTCATCGATGAGAATATTGAGGCTTAGAAAAGTTAGATAAGTTTTCCAAGATCTGAAAGTTATTAAGTGGAGGAAATTAGATTTAATCTCCAGATAAAGGCATAAAGACTTTCAGGCTCTTACCTTGAGCCCACCATGTACCAGAGGATTTGATTTACACACTACCCACTACTGTTCATATATGCCTAGAAAAGATCTACTAGTGAGAGGCTCCTAAGACTTTATCCTGGTAAGTACTGAGGAGCTTTCTGTCCTGCAACTTTCCCACACCCCTGAAGTTGATTTGGGCAACCAAAAGCAGAACAGAGGAATGTTAAGCCCTGAATTCTGTCCTCCAAATTCATGGTGAAGCCCTAAGCCTCAATATGAGCATGTCTGGAATTGGGGTCTTTGGAAAAAAATTACATTTAAGTGAGGACACAGAGTTGGATAGGAAGCCACAGAATAAGAAATGCCACTGGGCTGGTTTTTTTGCTCTACGCCCACACACACCAAGCAGGGGTTATGTGAGGACATGGTGAGGAGGGACCATCTGCATCATCTGTAGCCCAAGGGAAGAGCCCTCACCAGACACCAACCCTGCTGACACCTTGGTCTTGGATTTCCAGTCTCCAGAAGCATGAGAAACAATTTCCTGCTATTTAAGTCACCTCTTTTGTGGCATTTTCCTGTGGCAGTGTTCGCTAAGTCATAGACCAATATCAGCTCACAGCTGTGAGTCCAACAAAGGGCCAAGTACGCACACATCCCTGCGTCAGCTGTTCAGCCCCTGCAGCTCAGATTGGCTCATCCGGCACCCGCTTCCTATGCTCACCCTTGAGACAGCAGAGTACCCCTCCCTTGAGCCTTAAGCCCCACTGTGCTCAGGCAGAATTCATGCACCGTTGGTTTCCTAAGCCAGAAGCCAACCTTCAGACTGACCTCAGCTAAGAGGGTCCATTAGCCACAGCCACAGGCCTACCCATCTGCAAATCCAGGGCCCAACTGGAAAAATATCACGGCACAACAGTGTCCTAGGTTAGAGTGTCCCCCTCCTCACTCTCCTCCCTAACCCTTTCAGAGACAACCCTGGGAGTGTAGCCATTATTCCAGTCACTGCCGTAGCCATCGGCCATGTCCCTACAGTGCAAAAGGATCCCTACAAAACCTCATGTATGTGGGTCTTCCTGTGTGTGTGTGTGTGTGTGTGTGTGTGTGTGTGTGTGTATACTCATATCTCCCTGCTGGCACCAAACCCACCAAGAAGATGATGCTCGGAATAAATACAACATTCACCAGCTGCAAATCTCAGGAAGAACTTCATTCTCCCCGCTTCACACAGTATGTGGGCAACACAGTCCTCAGCTGACCCGACTGGGCCCTTCCACTTCATGATCTTAGTGTATGTTTCTTGACTTTGTGTGTCTCATGCAGTGAAGTTCCTTTTCCAGTCACTCCCCCACTGGGCAATCTCACCTCTTGCAATCTTCAAGCAATAAGTAAGTACACACAAACAGATAGGCACATGCCTGGCCACCAGGACAGCACTGTTTCTGATAGCAATATACTCTGCAGCTACCATGGCTGCAGCACAGGATTTGGACGCTCAACAACCTATAGGAGGGTAAGGCAACTTGGAAAGGGTCCTCTTCCAACTAAAGCCACGCACATTCAATTTTTTACAGCAGTTCTAGCCAAGTAGTAGTTCTAGCCAAGCATAAGTAGTCTGGATATGGCAATTGGACTTTCAATTTACGATCCTTTAAACCAAATCAATTAGTGTGTCTGTATTATAAAATATTAGGCAGGATTGGGATGACCTAAATGTCCTGACATTAAGCCAGCATATACTGTGGATGAAAAAAGAAAAGACACAAAATAGTATACTTAAGATGGTACCAATTAAAATGAAAACTGAAATATATATATATATATATATATATATATATATATATTTGCTGCAGCCATTGGCCATGTACCTACAGTGCAAAAGGATACCTACAAAACCTCATGTGTGTGGGTCTTCCTGTGTGTGTGTGTGTGTGTGTGTGTGTGTAGAGGATATATATAGAACACATTCTCTTCCCACACAGAGTTGTAAGTGTGACAAATGTCTATGAGGATATGCACCAAACTGACTACAACTTTACCTCTGAGAAAGACCCTGGAACTTAACTTGGATTTGATGTATCAAGACAGATCATTTTCTCTTTTGCTGGGTTGTTTGGGACTTTTGCATAGCAACTATAGCCACTTAAAAAATTAGAAATAAATCTAAGCATGATAAAAAATAAAGCCTTTGCACTGCCTCAGTGTTAAAAACAGACCTTATAAAAGTGTTGGTTATATTTTTTAACTCCTTCTAGAGAGGACTAAGAAGTTTTTCATCCATTTATATATATGGTGGCATACTGTAGAAGATAAACCATAAAAAAAGAAGTGGTGGGGGTTTGTGAGCACCTGGAGAGAAGCTGCATTTAACTTTTGATCTGTACTTCTGCCTATTAAGTAACCATATGATAGGAGTTGGTGAAATTTTCTGAAGATCCTCTGAGTAGCTGGAGCCCACTCTATACTGCATTCAAGGTGGATTTTAGTCATAAAATATTGTGCATATTTGGGCACTCACTTGCAATGTACCTCCCTCAGGGCTTATTCAGGACTGTGCACCCCCAGACCTCAGGGGACATCTGTACCCTGCTGTGGCTGGAGGGAAGGTTGGACAAGCTGAAAGGGATCACAGAGGCCAGCTGGGTGGGTGAGGGCTCTTTAAGGGCTCCCATTGCCAGCCTAGGCATTTGGCTTTTATCTTGTCAGCACAGCAGCCCTCAGAGTGTTTCCAGCGGGGGGCTGATATGATTAGAGCCCTATTTGAGGTGGGCCATTCTGTGGAGCAGCACAGGGCTTAGGAGGGACACAGGAAACTCCCAGCAGGACATGTTTTAAACCTTTGTTCCAGCTATTCCCCATCCCTTTAATCATTTCTCTTCCTCTCTTTCAGTGTCTCTCTGTGTTTGAAATCCCAACATTAAGGCTTTCCTTCTCACTTTGCTGGGAATGTGATGTACGTGATTTCTTTTCAACCTGTCCCTCTACCTTCCAGGTTGACTCTCAGGCTGCTTTTTCCCCCTGGGGAAGCTGAGGTTGGGGACTGAGGCATCTTTCCTAAGGCCACATCAGGGAGCACCAGACGCAGGATTTGAATCCAGCTCAGACACCAGAGCTGCCTTTGAGATTCATATGGGCACTTTGTTTACACAGTGAAGATTCCCATAAATCCACAGACATCAGTGCCATGTTTGGGGCAGACATGAGTCAAGATTCTGCCACAGCCACCTTGTCTGCATCCACACCTGTGCCTGAGACACCCAATGCTGTCTGGGCCCCTGACGCCCCAAAGCAGTCCTGCTGTATGCCAAACAGTTTAGGTAACCTCTACAACTTGTGCAAACTCCTGGTGGGAGGTCCATGGGGCAGCAACAACTCAAAAGGGCTTAAATACACAAGAGAACTTACTAGCTCAAGGGACAGTTAGAGGGCTGGAGGTACAGCTCAGTGGGGTAAGTGCTTGCCGCTAAGCACTAAGGCCCTGAGTTCGATCCCCGGTCCCAGAAAAAAAAAAAAAAAAGGGACAGTTAGAGCTCACAGTAAGTAGCTCCAGATAAGGATCAGAGTGGCTCAGTTACTCCTCTGAATGAACTCGGCTCTCCATGTCATGAGGCACTGGTCTGTGCATGGCTCTGCATACTCCCACCTGAAAATCCAGACACATGACAGCTATCTGCTATTCCTAGCTGCTTATGTTCCCTCCCCACCTGATGGCTAACACAACACTCGTCCTCTGTCTTGCCCTGCCTTCCTCTAGGACGCTCACCGGAGTCTACATGGCTCTGCCGATACTGCTACTAGGCAGGAAGATGGAACCATTACTAACCTGCTTTCTGATTTCTCTCCCATCGGCCCGATACGTCACGTCAGCAGACATCACAGGGGCCCATGAGGACATCACTCATGTGACAGAACTTAGGTGATTTCTCCTCACTCTCATAAAAATATTCAGTCTCCATACCTGGCACGACCAAGCCACCTTTGCTAGAGCACCAGGTCATATGCAGCTTTGGTGGAACCAGCTAAAAGGAACACCTGACTGCAGAGTTCAGCCAGAGTGGCACCAGCATGGAGGTTTTCCCTTTCCACCAGGGGCTCCCGCAGCCTTACTTCCCTTGCAGAGGCTGTGAAGACAAATCAGGAAGATTGGACAGTTTCCCAGCTATGCTCAGACCTGAGACTCCTAGCCCACTCCCATCTGGTTCTGTGTAAACTTCCATCCCATGTACAACTTGCAGCTTATCTCCTTCCTCCCCCATGCTGGCTGGGCTCCAGTCAGCAAGACTGAGTAGGGAGATCCATGGTCTTTTCTTTCACGTTTTCCTCCTGCTTTGGTTTCCTGGTTCTAACAGTTCTGCCATTTGGTCTAAGATGGATTTGAGAGAAAGGTCAAAATCCTTCCCACTTGAGCATGTGACAGATGCAATTATCTGCTATCAGTGCTGATACCTAGGCACATGACATGGCCATAGGTGTCCTTTTATGGTAGGTGCTGGGAAGTTGGCACCTCTGTCGCGTACAGATGCACGTGGGAAGTGCTGTGGGAAAAGGCCTTCAAAATCCCTCATGGGGATTCAAGCTGCAGGAACAGTCAGGGCTGATGAAGTGTTCATTTTGTTCTCCCTCGCCTGAGAGTTCCAGGTGGAGGAACACACAGGATGGCATCTCTCTGCCATGTGTTCACACAGGGATGCAGGTTGAAAGGGGCCCAGCCATCTTTCCTATGCCATGTCCAAGGTCCCGATGGTCATCTTCATTGTAACCCCCCAAAGGAGGACATGCATGGGCAGTTCTTAGAGACCAGATGCAGAAACAGCACTTGCTTTCATTTCACATTCTGTGGACTGGAGCTCAGTGACCCTGCTATCTATAAGAGCAAGGCAGTTGGAATTCATGGCCAAGTCATGCATAGGAGAGAAGGTGGCTCAGTGAGCGGGGCTGATAGCTAAGCTGCGCTTCCCACTGCAACACTTGTCTGAGTTCCCAGGCTATGTGGTTCCCTGTTGGAAAATATTCTGTTCTGCCTCTTTTAGACTCTCCTGGTGACATGGTTCTGACAGCATGAGAGACACACTGGCTCTGGTTACTTAGATCCCCTGACCTTGTAGCTGACCTTGCTACAAGGCCAGTAAAAGGCTAAATAAGAGCTCCTTGGTGGTGTCCTCTAACCCCCTAGGACTATCACAGCTATTTGTCTGGTTCGAGCAGCAAATGCAGAAGAGGGGCTACAGCTGCCATTCCTCCATGCCATTCCTTCTCTTTCTACTTAAAGAAGTCCGGAGGAACAGTCACCAAAGAACCCCCGTGAGTATACTACAAGTCTACGAAGAGTGCCATGACTAAATTCACTGTGTCTGCGTGGGGAGCTTGGCTTGGCTTCAGGTTGGGGAGCACAGGCGTTCTTTTGCTCCCCATTATCCCTGCCCTTCTGCCTATGTGTATCAGTGGACGCATATTGGCAGAGCTGCCTTGGGACCTCTTAGAGAGCCCTGAAAAAGATCTGAACCCCATTCAGAGGAGTTCCTCTTCCCAGTGGAATTGATGCTCAGCATATTTTTGCCTTCCACTTTGGTCCTAAGGACCTATTGTGAGACTACAGGACATGTTTTCCTCCCCTCATCTACACACATTGGCCAAAGGAACCAAGAGCCAAGATGAGGGTTTCTCAACAAACTGGGTCAACTCGTGGCTGGAGATAATCAACTCTCTGGGTTGTTGTCACTCGTATAAACAGAATAATGTGAAACGCCATCATCAGAGAGCAGGGAGGCAGAAAAAGCTTCATCTGTGCGTTACAACAAATGAGGCTCCAGCTACACAGAAGCTGAGTGACCCTGAAGAGGGCAGCACCCTGATTCCCAATTGTACTTCCTTGCAAAATATGAACCGGGAAGCCTTTTTCTCTGGTAGTTTGTTGACTGCGTATGGTGTTTTGTTCTTTGGTTTTGTTTGTTGTACTGGAGATTGAACCCAGCAACTTCCCACTGAGCTACATCCCCAGTCCTTTTTCATTCTTTATTGTGAGACACAGTCTTGTTAACTTGCTAAATTGCCCAGGCAGGACTTAAAGTGTGCCCTTCTTGCCTCAGCTTCCCAGAGTGCTGGGATCACAGGATGAACTATCACACCTTGCTGCTCAGGGTTATCTCTTGAGCACTGATTCGCAGGTATTCAGGTGCACCACCTGCCCTGGTCTCATTACCTGGATCCTGGCACTCTAAATGTAATTCTGCAGCCAAATCACAAGTTCAAAACCCACCTCTACTGATTTCTAGATATATCATTTTGGTCAAAAGTGGCAATACATTCTTTGGTACTTCTCCCATTGAGCACTGGAATATACATACCTAACTCCTAAGCTTAGGCAGGACCCAAAATGACCTTGGCCAACATTCCAGCAAAGGCACCATGTGCTACCTTCTGTACCCCCAACTGTCTCCTAGGGACATCTTGAGCTGGAAAATCACAGGTCTGACTATACTGAGCCATCATGCTGGAGAAGCCACATCTGGACACTTGGAAATCAGTCCAAGGTAAATTCAAACTTCCAAGCTTCCTGTCTAATGTGCCAGCCGTCTCAGCCCTGTAGGCAGTCCATCTGCCAACTGAATAACACTAGGACACCTCCGTCAGTCCTGCCCTGACTTCCAACCCTCAAAGTCTTGAGAATAACCAGTGGTTACAAGCTGTGGAGGCACTTTGTTACACAACAATAGATGACCATACAAAAGGTACTAAGCTTCTCTAAGCCTATAATTTTATACTTGTAAAATGGAAATTATAATATTTTACAAGATCGTTATAAGAATTACACAAAACAACCTGTTCAAAAGCTTGGCATGGTCTTTGTGCGTAGTAAGCACTGCGTTCCTTTTTGCCTTCCAAAAGCCCATGAGACCCGTGCTGCTCCTGTGCACTGCCACATGCGATCTCTTCTACTTACTGTCAAGTGATGGTTTCCAGAGTGCTCAACTTGATCGCCAGCAAATAAAACATACATGGGCTCCTTGGGAGTTAGAAATACCTGAGCTTTCTATATCCTACTCCTCCACCTACAGGCTGGGTACACAGCCACAGGAAAGTTCCCTCGTCTCGCTGAGCCTCGGTTTCCTTACTTATAAACAAGACACAAAAATCTACCTCACTGCTTCTTTGTGTAAGTTCAAAGAGAATGCCCGGCTTGAAGTTGGAGGTAGTGGGTGACTGGCTGTGGTTTCAGTTAGTTTGGTACAGAAATTACAACACTTCAGCAACTGTTAGCACCCAAATTGTGGGCCTCACTTTATTCAGCAGTGAAGCATATTCACAGATCACCTAAAGAGTATTTGTGAAAACAGGCAACTTTCCCCGTCTCCTGCAACCCTCTCCTGTTGTAGCCAGGGACTTGGTTCCAGCCTCTGAGTTGCCAGAACTCATCCCAGAGCCAGATTTTAGAAGGTAGGGTTGAAAAGGAAAGGAGTCCTTTCATGGATGAGCTTTAACCCCTCCCTCTCCCAAACTCTGTAAGCTGCAGACACGTCCAGTGAATACTCGTCTCTTAAAATTCCTCTCAAGAAATGCTCAAGGTTTCCCTTAATAACTCCCACTTGTCAGAAATGAAATACTTACATGCACTTGCTTCAAAATCCTGGCAGCTTGTAACCTAAAAATAGTTTTAGCTATGGCACTGACCCACTGCCCAGGGTCTGTGTCACAGATAATGCTGAGAGAAGGAAGGGGTGCAGGGGCAAGGGAAGAGAGAGCCCCAGGGGAGTGAGATGAGGCCCGAGAAGGGCAAGCCTGACAAATCCCTGCCCTTGGTTTGCCATTAAAGTTGGTGTATTAAGGAAGGTTAAAGTAGTTCCAGTGCCAGGTTGATGGGTGTCTGAGCTGTGACGAGCCCATCAGTCACCCTGACACATCCCGGGAAACATGGAGAGATTGCAAACATTATCTGAAACTTAATTATGAGGAAGTGTGGCAGCTGGACTGGGGTAAGAAGTGGTTGTTGGGGCTGCCTGAGTGCTTGCCTGCAGAGGCCTGTCCCCTCTGAGGAAGACTGTCACTCAGGGTATTCCCTTCTAAGGACCCCTTGTTACTTTTTGAGGCCAGGATGCAAGGCTTAAAAAGGATCTTAGGAGTGTTTTGTTTTCAAATTTAGTTCAGCAATCTGGAAATGTAGACCCAGAACCTCTGATCCTTGTCTTGTATATTATAAATACAGCAGAAGGCTTGTGGCACAAAATAATGTTTTATGAAACATTTTCATAGTGGAAAAGTAAATAAGAGACAACATAGTTGTCCAACAATAGATTGGCTCAGCACGCTGGCTCATCCCAGTTTCATGGACTATTACATGATGAATAAAGTGATGGCCAAGCAAAGTCTGAGACAACACTGGAAAAGTCTCCAATGAAGAAAACAAACAGGAGGCTATAAGTGACCTATAGTACATGAGTGCAATTATGTTAAAACATTAACTGAAGAAATGTGGGAAGAAAATACAAGAAAAAGAGTTCCTTTAGAAAGTAACATCGGATATTTCACTTTCTTCTTTCTCTTTTCTGTACTTACCAAGTTTTCTCCAGTAAACAAACATACAGCATTTAGTATCTAGTTCCTAGAGGTTTCTTGAATATCTGCTAATTGTCCTACTGCCAACTTTCTCAGGGGATCAGTGATTCCACAGCAAAGTTGGGCTGTGTGACTCCAAAGAGCACAGAGCAAAAAGATCAGGGACCTGGCATTGTTGTCTGCATTTTCTGAATCAAGCACTGGGCTGTAGGCTTTATTTATACTATAATCACTAGTGGGGAAGGCCAGGGAGGTGGTATTATCTCCATTTTTGCAATGCTATGGAAATTAAGAGCCCCAGAGGTTAGGAATCTTTTCGGAAAAACACAGCACTTAAGAGTAATAGGTGCAGGTGTGAGGTCAGGATAGCCTGACTCCTAATCCCTTCCTTTTCCTTCTTCACCACCACCCAGGTGGAAGATGTGTGAGGTGGCACCCTTTCAGTGGCAGTCTGTCTCCCTCCAAAGCCCTCGTGGCAAGATTTGAGTTGCTATGGAAACACCTCTGGAGTCCCCAGTATCTTCTCCTTTCATGGCCACCGAGTCTGGAATCCTATAACTGGAGATGCTTTTCTTTGGGTTAAAAAGCTCAGACTGTGACCTCTAGGTGTACTCTATGGAAATGCATGTACCTCCAGGAGAGGTCCAGAGCAAAATTTATATACAGGAGAAGGGAGTGTTGGAAAAGACACCTGGCCTGGACTGTTGGGTGTTGAGGAGAGGGATGTAGGGTACTTTTTATGACCTAAGGTATGTGCTGAGTATGGGGATATTTGTCTTTTTGGGCCTGTCCATCATGACCTTCCCTTTCCTAAAAGCATCAGCTGTCTTGCCAAGAAGTTGTCCAGTGTCATGTGGTCTTCACGAAGAGATAAATGGAAGCAGCCTGTCTCTCTCTTGAGATGTTGAAGGGGCAGAACCACTGATGCTTTTTGTTGTTGTTTTGTTTTTTGTTTTACTTTTTGAGACAAGGTTCTTGCTGTGCAGCCCAGGCTAGCCTTCAACTTACGATCCTCCTGCCTCAGCCTCCAGGATAGCTGGGATTAGGGTCACAATGATGAGCTCCACTGATCCCTTATGCTGGCTGCCTATTAAAGCCACTCAAGATCAGCAGTCTGGGGTGAGTCTTAAAGCCTGTGGACTCGTCCCATTGCTGTCAGGAACAGGTGGTGATTGCGCAGGCCGCCGAGGCTCAAGGTGCTCACAGAGGGCGTTCAGGGTGAGAGTCGAAGCCCAGTAACTCAGTTCATGCTTCCTGCTTGATGCTGGAGTGAGAAGGGCGTGGTGTCGTGTGAGCCACCTCCATCTGCAGCTCTCTCTTGCTGTTGTGCTCCAGTTC